>CM018691.1:16293782-16598498 GCA_009363875.1 Mikania micrantha
TTTTCAGTTTTTAGGGCTTCTTGTTGTGCGATTCGTATCTGATTTGGCAATTAGAATGAATAGTGAGTTGTAGAGCACGCACGGCGTTTTGTTGTTTCCTTCCTTCCGGCTCAACGCGTCGGCCACTACGTTGGCTTTACCGGGATGGTATGACTTGATGGCGCAATCATAATCACCTATGAGTTCAACCCACCTTCCGTTGTCTCATGTTCAACTCTTTCTGGTCGAAGATGTGTTGTAGGCTCTTATGATCGGTAAAGATTGTACATTTCGTGCCGTACAAGTAGTGTCGCCAGATCTTCAAGGCAACACTACAGGCTTCCCAACTCAAGGTCATGTGTCGTGTAGTTCTTCTCATGCACCTTCAGTTGGCGTGAAGCGTAAGCTAAACCTTCTCGCGTTGCATCATCAGTACACACCGAGTCCCTGTTTCGAGGCGTCGCAATACACCATGAAATCGTCGCATCCTTCCGGTAGGGATAGGATGGGTGCGGTAGCATAGTTTCTGCTTCAACAAGTTAAATGCAGATTTCCTTTTTGTCTCCCAATCGAATTTCTTTCTTTATGTGTCAGGATGTTAGTGATTGGGGCAATCTTTGAGAATCCTTCAATGATCTCCTGTAGTACCCCCCTACCCGGCCAGTCCAAGGAATTGCCGCACCTCAGTTGGAGTCTGGGTGCTTCCCAGTTTTTGTGATGGCTTCGATTTTGGGCTGGGTCTACGTGTTTCCCGTTCATTAACCACGTGTCCAAGGAATTGGACTTCGCGAATCCAAAAGTCGCATTTTGAGAATTTCGCGTACAGTTGCTCTTCTTCAGTAGTTCCAAGACTAGCCTAGATGTTCGGCATGCTCCTCCCGATCCTTTGAATAAATCAGGATGTCGTCGATGAACACTATCACGAATTTGTCCAGGTAAGGTTTGCACACTCTATTCATGAGATCCATGAATACTGCTGGTGCGTTGGTCAGTCCAAAGGGCATAACCAAGAATTCGTAGTGTCCGTATCGGGTTCTAAAGGCAGTCTTAGGAATGTCATTCTCCTGTATCCTCAATTGATGATAACCCGATCTTAAATCGATCTTTGAATAGTAGCTTGACCCTTGCAACTGGTCAAATAAGTCATCTATTCGTGGCACGGGTATCGATTTTTGATCGTTACTTTGTTTCAACTTCTCTGTAGTCAATACACATACGGAATGATCCGTCTTTCTTCTTCACAAACAAGACCGGTGCTCCCCAAGGTGAGAGCTTGGTCTGATAAATCCCTTGTCTAATAGCTCCTGCTCCTGCAAACTGATTAGACAGTTCTTGCATCTCCGTCGGTGCTAGTCGATATGGAGCTTTAGCAATCGGTGCTGCTCCTGGTGCGAGGTCTATCTGAAACTCGACTTGTCGTTTCGGAGGTAGTCCAGGTAGATCCTCGGGAAATACTTTCGGGAAAATTGCGGACTACAGGATGTCCTCAATCTTCCTCTCCTTCTTTGGTTGCTCTCTGCGATGAGGGCTAGTATTGCAGTGTATCCCTTTTGGAGGTACTTGTTCGCTTTCATGCACGACATAATGTTCAGAGGTACGCCCCGTCGTTCCCCTGATTGAGATCTGTTCTCCGTTCTGCAACGTCACTCGTACGATCTTCTCGTTGCATACGATCTCAGCTTGGTTTAGCGGACAACCAATCCATTCCAACGACCCATCAAAGCTTCCGAGAGTCACAGGCATTAAATCGATTTCGAGTTCATGATCTGCCAAAACCAAGACGCATCCTTGGAAGATGTGTTGTGTTTCAATCAGTTTGCCGTCAGCTAACTCTACGGTATACTTATAATCTAGTGGTGTTGGGGCAACATCTAGTAACTTACTAAACTCAATAGATATAAAGCTTCTATCGGCTCCGGTATCAAATAATATGCTAGCGTAGACATTATTTAAAAGAAACGTACCGGTTACGATGTTTGGATCATCCTTGGCTTCCCCCGAGCCAATCACGAATGCTCGGCCTTTGGCCGCTCCCCCTCCGGCCTTCTTTAGTTGAGGGCAATCCCTCCTCATGTGGCCCGGCTTGCCACATTCATAACACCCCTTAAGAGTGTTCTGATTGTTGTTGTGCTGATTTGTTGGTTGTTGGGATTGTTGTTGTTGATAGGAAATCTTGATCTGCAATCTTTGGCCATGTGACCATGCCTTCCGCACTTCAGGCATCGGTATCGTTCGCATTGCCCGGTGTGATGGTATGAGCATCGGTTGCACAGTGGGTATTTCCCTTGGTATACACCCTTCCCCTTATCATCGGGTTGGGTGGCAGTGAAAGCTCTGGCTGGTGCAGATCTTTGTTGTTGTTGAGGTTGATGAGTTTGAGGGTGGCTGGGTTCCCACTTCCTCTTCTGGCTCTCTTGAGGCTTCACGTGCTCGCCTCGTTTCGGTAGCTTGCCCTGTGCTACGGCTTGATCAGTCAGCTTATGAGCCAGTCTGATCAGTGGTTGGATAGTGGTGATGTCAGACGCCATCACTATGCTTTGAAACTGCTCGGGCAGTCCACTGATGAACTGCTCGATTTTTTTGTATTCCGGCGTCACAATAGCCGGGCATAGCTTGCATAGCTCGTGAAATCGAGTGCAGTACTGCTCGATCTCAGATCCCACCATCTTATGCACCCAAAATTCAGCTTCCAACTTCCTGATCTCATCACGAGGACAATATTCATCTTGCAGTAGCCGGGTGAAGTCAGCCCATGACATGGAGTTGGCACCGTCCAACCCCAGGGTTTGAACATGGGTATTCCACCATGTGAGGGCCGGTCCCTCCAGTGTATCGGTTGCGTATTTAACCTTATTCTCTTCAGCACAGTCGCACATGGCGAACACAGATTCAACTTTCTCCACCCAGCGAAGCATCCTAACAGCTCCTCAGTCCCCTTGAACTTGTGGGGGTGGCAGTTCAGAAAGGATTTGAAAGAACATCCTTTGTTGTTGTTCCCTTGCGATCCTGCTGGTCAGAAACCAATGTCGTGTGTTAGTGTGTGACATCTACACTGTGTTAGTCATGTTAGGCAAGTGTTAGTACCGTTGTTAGTGACACTAGTCTCGCTGGCGTGCTTGTTCGCCTCGTACTCCGCAAGCATCCTGTTGAATCTGCGTTCAACCATCATGTTGATCCTTGCCTTTTCGGCCTTACGTTTGAGTCTCATGGCATTAGCTCCTCTTCCCGACATATTCTATACGGAAGGTTAGAATGTTAGTTAGCATGAGTTAGAGTGTTAGCCAATGTTATGAGAGAAGGCAAGTCAGATGTCATGTCAGAAGTCAGATCACATGTCATGATAGTAGTCAAGTCAGATGTTATGTCATCAAGTAGTCATGGTCATAAATGCGATAAGTAAAACAAAACATAATTCTCATTAATAATAAGCTTGAAGTACAATGATTTTAAAAGAAAACACAACATAGGTTCTTCGAGCACATCCCGCTCGTCTAAGCCAATGTAAGGAAAATACAAAATAAAAGAGTCCTCTAGTCCGAATCCATAGAGACGTGTGAAATGTCGCTGGCAGCGTCTCCGTCATCATCATCCTCCTCCGGATCCTCATTAGGATCCTCGTCAAAGTCCTCTTCTTCGAGGTCCTCGGCCTCGAATTCAGGACCATCCTCTTGAGGTGGTTCCTCAATAAACTGTGCAGCCCATGCGTTAAGCATGGCATCGCTAGCCTGCACCATCGCCTGAGTTTCGGTTATGTCAGTCCGATTCTCGGTGATACGCACATCATGCTCCTGCATGACGTCAACGACCTGTCCGTGCTGGGTCATCAGTTGAGACACTTGGGGGCGTAGAGTCTCCATCTGTGCCTCTAATCTGTTGTTGCGTTTCTCCAGCCTATCGTTTTGTCTCCCTAGTCGATCGTTCTTCTCGTGAAGAGCCCGAACCTCTTCCGATAGTCCCCTAGTCTTCCCGACCTCCCGTCGAGTGCAAGCAACATGTGCCGCGAAGGCCTGCTCCATCGGCACTCCGAATGGTGGTAGTCGATGTCCTGGAGCGGCGTCGCCGGATATCGATATGGAGGTACTCTCTCCTCGACGATCCAACTCTGGAGTATGGCGGGAAGCCATCCCCAATATCTGGCCCGTGTAGCGTCCCTAGCCCGCCATCCGCCGATCCATCTCGGCGTCAACCTGGGCTACGATATCATCAATCCGTCGCCGCTCCCTGCAGCCATGTCGTCAGTGGTAGGGAGTCGGTCTGCGTTCCTACCGGTGCTGTCATTGTTGGCCATCCTGTAAGTTCTTCGTTAGTAAGCAACAGTTTAATAAGTAACAATGTCATCAGTGTGCAAGTTCAAGTTCTAGTGTAGTGTCTAAAGTTGAGCAATGGCTATAGTCTAAGTTTACTACATGCAAACCTAGTTCCCTATAACCAAGGCTCTGATACCAGTCTGTCACACCCCCAAATTCCCACTCGTGGCGTATGTCCACGTGGATGTGACGTGTCCAGAATCACAGCTTAAGGTCATATAGAACGCCTCTATATGCGTTTACAAATCCAAGTTTGACACATACACTCATAAAATAGTTTGCAGCGGAATAAAAGTTATCATGTCATATTGCAGCGGTATCAAATGTTTGACCAAATGCAGCGGAAATGTAAATAGTTTAACACAACATTGTTTAACAAAATGAAAGTAAAATGTTTTCAAAACGACAGAATGCATGTAAGTCCCTAATGCTCGTCCCTTAATTTGTGCAATCCTGTCCTCATGCTAGCCGCGCTAGTTACCTGAGAATACAAGTTAGAAAAGTGTCAACACAATGGTTGGTGAGTTCACAGGTTTTGATATACATATAGTAATAAGAGTGTGTCATGCTGTTTATCAATGTTAGTACCGAGCCCTAGTCCAAAGTGTCAGTGCGTCACTACCGAACTAGACTTGTTTGTCCTTGCCTCCGCTATGTCTCGTATACATAGCAAGTTAGGTCAGAATTTGCACGGGTTATGACATCCAGTCAACATAGTGCCCCGTGGGGTTAGTCATTCCCTAATGGATCCATCCAAATCTACCACGTTGTTCGTACATTAACGGTAAGACTTTGTGAGGGCTTAATACGAGTTCAACACTTAATGTTTGTCCAATAAACCAGCATACACCAAATATGTTTGTACAGTAATAAATGTTTGACTCGATGTAACTAGTATTCTCCCCCTATTTGAAAGCGTTTGAAAAAGAGTAAAGAGGGGCCGTAAACTCACCTTAGTGATGTGAACGTAAGTATGCGTAAGCTCCTGATGTAGCAGGCACGTCAGTCACCGGCAACCTATATCGTATACCGTACGTGAGTTCGTGTATGTGACCGTGCTAGTGTCTGTGTTAGTGCTCGTGTTCGTGTCCAACAACCCTTGGTTGTTCATGTTTGTCCGTGTCGGTTCTCAGTGACCGTGTTTGCTCGTATTGGTCCATATTGACCGTGTTTGACCGTGTTTGACTGTGTTTGACCAAAGTTGACCGTGTCAAGTCAACGACCCGTTGGTGAACCGTGTGACGGTTGTGAATCGTGTAGCAATCGTGTAAGTGCTCGTCGTGTGCAAAAGGGTGAGAAGGATTGTGGATTTGACAAGTGACATTACTCTAATTTTATAAAAAGGGTATTTTGGTTATTGTGTTTATTGCTTCAAGTTATTGTGTTTAATGATTCATGTCATTGTGTTTAATATTTTTTTTATTTTGTTTTATTTTTATATCATATTGTGTTATTTTGTTATTTTTTTATGCATGAAATAAATTGTTCTTATTTATTTTTTACGTTTTATGTATTAAAAGTACATAATTGTGTTATTTTACCATTATGTTTATAAAACTTGAAATTTTAAAAAACATAAATTGTTTTTATTTTTTGAAAAATACATTTTCATCATTGTGTAGATATATTTATGTCATTGTGTAATATATTTATCATTATGTTTTATCGCAGAACATTGTGTAATATAATCATCATTGTGTGTTATGTTCAGGTCATTGTGTAATATATTCATCATTGTTTTTTATCTTCAGATGATTGTGTAATATATCATCATTGTGTCTTACGTTCAGGTTATTGTGTAATAGTCATTATTTTGTTTTATGTTAAGGTTATTGTGTTTTACGTTCAGGTCATTGTGTAATATACACATTGTTGTATTAAATGAATTTGCTTTGTTTTATCATTATGATTTGCATATAAAAAAGTACGTGATTTTGTTGTTTCCCAATATTATTTTTAAAGCTCGTGAATTTATAAAAAAAATAGTTAGACACTACGACGACAAAAAGAGACACTTACAAACAAAAAGACACAATAATAGACAATTAGACACAATGACACATTACAAATATAAAAGTTAGAGGAAAATGTTTTTTTTTAATTTTTTTATATAACAATACTATACCCGTTTTAAAGATAAAAAATGCTCGTTTTTTTGGTGTAATTTTTTTTTAAAAATAATATTGTATGTAAAAGTTATTATCGTTTAAAAAAATGGGGGAACATGATTAAAAGTCAACAAAAGTGTCTATGACTAAAATACCCTTTCACTATCTTTTTTAATACAACTTTGATCTCAACCATTAAATTATATTTCTAATGGCCCACAATCCTTCTCACACTTCTCACCAATCTAAATCTTTTTACCATAACCCCACCTTGTATGTATAATTATATATTATAATTATATTATTTAGGTGTCTGATCCATGTATTATCGTTTTCAAAATTTAGACTTAAAACATCAGAAGTTTTTTAACTTTGAAAATTAGTAAACTGATATAAAAAGTATTAAATTTGAAAATTTTTGTTTAAATATTTGAGTTTTTATTAAATTTAAGAGATTTGCTTAGAGATTTAAGTTTTTGTTTTAATTCAAACAATTGATTGCCGGTGAGACGGATTTTGTAAATAATTTTATATTATTATTTTTATAACATATTTGTGAGGTTTTGTATGATGTTGTAAATATTTGTATATAATTCGTGATGAGATATTTGATTTTGTTATGTAACTTATGTTTCTGCAAATGATATGTATAATACCCGCTCTTAGGAGTGTACTGTGATAACTCGCAGCAACGCGCGGGGGGAATAAACCTAGTTTATATGAAATTGTATGTTTCATTTTATATTAAAAAAGAGTTATTAAAATCATTATTGTTAACATTGTGTGTAAAACTGTTTAGAAAAGCACAACATTGAGCAAAGACAAAAGACACAATAACCTGTATAAAAAACATAATGACCTGTATTAAAGACACAATGGCCTGTATAAAAAACACAATAACCAATATAAAAGACACAATGACATGCACAAAAGACACAATGACCTGTATAAAAGAAATAATGACCAATACAAAAGAAATAATGACCAATACAAAAGATACAATGACTATACAAAAGACACAATGACCTGAACAAAATTGTTCATATTCGTCATTGTGTCTTTTTTACAATTAATTGTGTCTTTTTTAAAAATTCTTGTGTTATTTATACTTGTCATTGTGTCATTTTGCTTGACATTATGCGTTTTACAACATCATTGTGTCTTAAATTGTTCACAAAAACACAACATTAAGTAGAAACACAAAAAACACAATGACATATACAAAAGACACAATATCATATACAAAAGACAATCAATGTACAAAAGACGCAATGACCTGTACAAAAGACACATTGAACTAATAAATAAAAATTTTTCTATAGCAATATTATACTAATTTGGAAAATAAAAAAATCATCGTTTTTATGGTATATTTTTTTTTTCAAAAAAAAAATAGTATGCTAAAGTTATGAACGTTTAAACAAGTTGGGGGAACTTGATAAAAACTCAACAAAAGTAGTTATTAATATAATACCCTCCAACAACTTGATTTAACCATAGCCATTGATTAATGATATAATAACTCAATATCTTTTTAGACTTTTTAGGTTAAAGAACTTATTTAGTTTAACTTAACCCTATAAGATTATTGGCTCTTTGTTAAGCCTCATGTGTCACACTGGTTTGCTTAGCTTCGAATCATATGGTTACTTCTTATACGCTTATTAAATTTTGAGTTGATCTCGTATTCTAAACTAGTAACCAAACAAAAACAAAACTAACTTAAGATATTTTAGTAAAAATTATAATAAAATTAAATTCTTTATTGAAGCTTGATACTAAAAATTTCATTACCTAATTAACTAATTTTAAAATAATTTATATAATATAACGATTAAAAGAATAAAAGAAAAAAAAAGATTCAAAAGAAAAGAAAAAAAAACCTATAAAGGTTTCAATCTTAGTCCTCAGATAAATGTAAAAGTTTCATTTAAAAAAAAAGCAAATTTTTTTTAACAAATGCTAGTGTAAAAGACATATTTATAATAGAAATGATAATATGAAGAATGTTAATGATCTTTTTAACACATAAAAGATGAAATATACTTAAAAGACTTTTTATATAGTTTACTATTTATTTAATAATTTTGACTCTGCTCATATTGTGTGTACTTTCAACTTAAGTTGGCTTGTATTTTTTTTACAATTAATGTTTTTATATGTTGTTTTATAGAAAGCTCAAAAAAAGTTACAACCAATCTTAAGTTATATAAATATCTGGTAATGAATTTATATATTGTTTTTGGACATTTTAAAAAAAATATTCAAGAATAAAAAATGCAAGTGTTTTGAGTGTTTTGAAAGTCTTTTGAGCGTTAAAGAAGTAGAAAAGTAGCATAATCAAACCAAACCGTCACACCTATTTATACAATTTTATGGGAGCAAACTGGTCCCAAAAAAGGTTGAAAACAACTATAAAACGGCTAGTTTTTTATAAATTACTCGATTGGTTAACCGGTTTCTGACAACCAGTTTTACCCCTTAACGGCTTCAAATGACATTAATATATATATATATATATATATATATATATATATATATTAATTTGCAAAGATTCCTTTATTCACATAAAATACTATTCACTTTTTTATGATTGTGATGCATGATGTACAACATATCAAAGCAATCATATATACATACATTACATGTATCTATCCAAAAATTGGAGAAGAAAATGGAGCCGCCGCAATTTCGTCCATTTCCATGCGTTTCATTTTGAATTAATTTATATTTTTCATTTATAACCCTGAACTATGAACTCTTATTTTTAAATCCCCTTCTCACTTTACTCACGTATTTTTAATACTCACATGATTTTAACACGTCATTAGGTTGTCGGATAAAAGTCATTATTATGTTAATTTGATCGCAGCAGCCTCATGAACGTTTATATAAATTTCGAACCCAAACGGTCACAGAAATTTTGCGCGTTGTTCACATGCCTATAACGTGTCCGTACATTATCAAATATTTGTATCGTTTATATCATTTTGATCGTAATTAGTTCACAAACGATTTAGATTTAATAATTTTATAAACCATGAGTATTATATATACTACATATATATACGATTTAGGTTTAATAATTTTACAATTATATGTATCGTTTATAAATTCTACATTTACGCAGGGCCTTTTTTTTAAGTCTTCACTTTGCTCGCATATTTTTAATGTTCATATGATTTTAGCACGTCGTTAGGTTATCGGATAAAAGTCATTATTATATTAATTTGATCGCAGTAGCCTCATGAACGTTTATATATATTTCGAACCCAAACGGTCACAGAAATTTTGCGCGTTGTTCACATGCCTATAACGCGTCGGTACATTATCGAATATTTGTATCGTTTATATCATGTTTATCGTAATTAGTTCACAAACGATTTTGATTTAATAATTTTATAAACCATGAGTATTATATATACTACATATATATACTACTTATATTTAATAATTTTGTAATATTTGTGTCGTTTATACATTCAACGTTTACGCAGCGCCTTTTTTTTAAGTCTTATGTAATCACATTCTTTACTATTAAATGAATTCTTAATCTTCAACTCTTAGTTTCAAAGCTTACGTTATAGATGTTGTATAGGGTTTTTTGTTTTTAGTTATTTCAATCTGTAATCGTACTATAACTTTCAGTTTATAATAAATTGAGATATGTTGCTTAATGGTTTTGAAATTTCATACAATTGATAAAGTGTTAATTTTTGCAAAGCAACTGTGATCTACGTATTAATGTTTTTATTGTACACGATCTTAACCTCATGTTCTGTTGGATGTTTTTACGTCAGTATATCAGACCCCGTCGCAACGCGCGGGTCCTATATACTAGTTTTTTTTCTAAATTTGAAACCGGTCCAGTCAAAAAACCAGCTTTTCTTTAACCGGTTAGAAACTGGTTTACCCCAAAACTTCCAGAACAATTTAAAACTAGTGGAGTTTTCTTAAACTTAAAACCGATTGAAATAACATATTTAAAATCATGAACATCTTAAAAACCAGTCCGGTTTGATCAACAGGCTTTTTTTTTTTTTTTTTCCCGCGCCATCTATACGTTATTAATTCTTGGTTCACGGGTACCATCCTTTCACCCTGATTCTTGTAAATGAGTGGCATCAACATTGTATTGTAATGTTTAGGCTATGTGTAGTGGTAAGTTAGTGGGACATGAGTGGGTTGGGTCACGTCTCATGACACCCTCCTCTTACTACACAAGGGCATGAGGGACATTTACGTGAGGAGGGTCACGGGGTGATCATCGTGAATGTGAGAGGAGATAAAGAGGGTGACTAGGGAGTGAATGGGTGGTGAATGGAGAGAAAGAGAGGTGATGGTTACGTATGTGTATGTGAAAAGTGAATGATAAAAATAGTTGTTTATTTGGCGCCACGTGTAGTGATTGAGGCTTTACCACTACACATGAACTTATAAGGCTATGTGTTATCATCAAGCCTCTATCACTCCATATAGACGCCCCTAGGCGCCACATAATCAACCATCACCATCACCTCTCATCACTCTACGTCATCACCACATGTGTTATCATCACCCCTCATCAGTCCTCATCAAGCCCTCATCACCCTTTTTTCCCCTTTTCTTTCTCTTTTTTCTTCCTCTTCACGTCGTGAGGGCTGTCACTAGTTTGCCCCTCACACCCCCTTCACGCCCCTGTGTAGTCGGAGGAGGACGCCACCAGGAGGATGTGACCGGCTCCTCTCAAACATGATAACATGTATCCTTAAAAATAAATTGTATTCGTATTTATTTATTATAAAAACAAGCTCATAATTTACTTCATCATTTAAAAAGCATGCATGTTGGTTAATGGTGATGTGACACATCAGGACGAGAAGCTCTTGGTAAGGAAACAAAACATTATTGCTCTTTAAGTTTCATTTTCTGCCCCCTTCATCTTTATCACATCTGACATTATTAGCCCTTCATCTCCCTAAACTTGTCAATCTTGTTACAAATATTGATATTCAGTTTATATATAGTGCACACACCCATTATAATCGGTAAATTTTATGGAATATATATTAGGTTTGCCAATACTAGAAATAATGCTAGCCGATCTCTTATACAATCCACAAAATGATTCAAAACAAGCACAAAATGGTGTCAATATACACTTTACATGAACCAAAACTAACATAAAACTACTATTTAAAGATTATATAAGATTCTAATATACACTTAACCTAAAACTAATCCATGTAACATGTTTATAGTAATTTGTTATCTTAAACATAAGAATCCTAAACCTAATATAAAGTGTAAAAAGTTAAGTGTTGAATTACTAAAAGTAACTACTATATTTATTCTTAGATCACTTACATGTAAGCTAACAAAATGTAATTTGTGATGTAAGCTAACAAAATGTAATTTGAAATCATTAAAGAACATGAATGCGTTAGTTAAAGAGTAATAGATCTTTTATTTTTCTTATATGATTTATATAAAATTATATCCATAAGATCTGTCATAAATAGATGTGCAAAGCAAAGCAAGAAATTATATGTATAAGAATTGAACGTCTTTATGAAATCTTTGTTTATATGAAGCTCTTTTGAGTTTACAAAATACTACCTTAGCCAGGTGACATCTTAAACAGGCTGCCGCCTTTATACAATTAACTTAACAGTCAATCGCCCGTACATACTAAACTGCACAGTTGATGCCTATATACGCTTAACTATTCGCTAGGACACCCATGGCATAATTTAAAACCATACAGGTGCATTTCCGAAAGAATGAACACTAACACCCGTATGTAACATGTGACATTTGGGTTTTACAAGCGGGCATCAATATATTAGCAGGTGCTCACGCTTGTATAAGTGTGGAAATCCCCTTGGCAATTGATGCTCAAACGAAAAAAATGAAGAAAAACAAATCATTTTAATCTTTTGAGTATTTTCCCATAATTTTTGTTATTTTGACATGACCTCCAACAAGAACACAAACAACACTTATATTATATTTATCTTAGATAAAATAACTTCCTTAACAATAGGAAAGTTTTATATTCCTTCTTTTGGTCATTAATATTTTAACTTCTTTTTATTTTAATCATCGTGATCCTCTTTTTTTACCATTAAACTTTTACTTCTTTTCATTTTAATCACCTCATTTTTTTTTTCTAAATTGATTAATATATTTTTTGTTATGTTTATATTTTTTTATAAATTGAAGCCTTTTTTCTTCTATCAAATTTGTTGGTTTTTGTTTTTACAGGTCTTGTTGTAGCCTGGTTTGCAACTAGGTTTCTTAAAGTTTTAGGTTCCATGTTATAATGACAGTTATTGTATTGTGTGTTTTTTGGTTTACTCATATTGACTCGTATTATTACGATAAAATATTACTTATTTAAACACATTTTATATTATATGTTATTTATTTCAATACAAAATATAATAATTATTCACTAAAACAAACTCATTTATATTATTTTGAGATGACATTGTCATGTCTTAGCTTTTGGACACCCTGATAGTTTGATGCGAAAGTTTTGCAGATGAAGATAAGGATGCAAATAATTGTGAGATCATAGTTGATTTGGTGCTTTTCATGAAGCGGATGTTGATTTACATTATTGTGGACATATCTAAAAAACCTGCCATAATAAAGAAAACCTATCCACCCATTTTGACCCGTCAAGTAGAGGTGGACTAACCGGTTTTTTTGGAACCAGTTCTGGTTCCAAACATTCAAGTTCACCGGTTCGATCAACAAGGTCAACAAATAGTCCCGGTTTCGTTTCCATTTATGACTGGTTCCAACTGGTTTTTGGCCAGTTCGAGTTTTGGCCGGTAAAAGTGAAACATGTTCCGCTTTTTTCGTTACCGGTTCTGATTTTCTTTGAGAATCCGGAATTACCTGTACCCACCGATTCAGGTTGTCGGTTTTGGTTCCGGGTTTTTTGCCCACCTCTACCGACGAGTAGAATATTTTGTCCGTTTTAATTAACGTTTCATATCTTAGTTGATTTCAACTAAGCCCACAATCCCACACGAATCCATTCAAAAATTATATGGTGTCCAAAACAATCCATCTTATTAACAAGAACACCCATAATAACTTGTATTTTTGTAATTGGGTTTGTTTTGCCACCTTTATTATGATATGATTGTAAACTCAATAAAAACCATAAATTGTTCTCACAATTTATATGGTTTTTGTTTGTACGTCCCTACTTCGAAAACCGGTTTTGAAATAACCATACCGATTAACTGGTCAAAGTCTGGTAAACAGTTTTTACCAATAACTGGTTCGGTTGATGACCGGTTTTTCAAGATCTAAAACCGAAATCGATATATAACCGAAACCGGTTAAACGCCAAATAACAGATTTTTTCGTAAGTTGGACCGCTTAACCGGTTTGGTCTCTTGAAACTTCAAACTGGTCCTAAACCACCTTTTTTCAAAAACCTAAAACGATTCCAATTACTCGTTTAAAAACCGGTTAGGAACCGGTACCGGTTCAGTTAACCAGTTTTTTTGTGCATCTCTAGTTCCTACTTAGGCATATCTTTAACCATAGCCATTTTTATTTTAAAAGAAAAATGAATTTTATTATTATTATTATTATTATTATTATTATTATTATTTATTTATTTATTTTATTTATTTATTTATTTTGCGAAAATGGCAATTAGTGTGGGATGAGGTGGATCATATCATGGTTGTCGGAGGATTGAGGACATCCAGCTGCTTCCTCTTTGCCGACACTTCTTTGTCTATATAAGCGGACCCCTCTAACCACACGTAGATTTATTTATTTATTAATTTTGAGCAACTAATTTGGATCACCGATGAATCGCTAGAATATTATCGTGTCATTAGCGGTACCACCATATTATATCCATCACCAAGTCACATCTTTAATAAGAAACTTAATACTTTAAGAAAAAACCCTTACGAGATTCAAACCCTGAAACTTGTGGTTTCTAGCCTTATCTCAACATCAAAATGTTATTGGGCTATAATGCCCTTGGTTTGAAGATTTATTTTGAACGCCAAAATATCCCTATTTAATAATTCCGTTAAAATGAGGTCAGATGTAGTGGTAAATAGTTTTTTAAATCAATCAAAAGTTATAGATTTGAGTCTTGTGAGAGGTAACATTTCTTTGTTATCTAGGTGTTGCTCATTTTATCACAGGTAAGCTAAGTGATACTATTCAAAAATTAAAAAAAATTAAAAAAAAAGGCTAATAACTCTATTATTAAAGATGTATTCAAGACGCTTCCCAGAAAAGAAATTTATCTATATGGTCGATTTCATAACAATTTATAGTTATACCTCGTAAAAAAGACATTTTCTTTTGTGGAACTAAACAACTCTTTATTTTTAAAAAGAAATTATGTTCAAGTAAGCAAATAGAAAAGATATCATGGTTACAAGAGTCTATCTATCGCATATAGACTTTAAGGAATTTGCGGTTTGGTAAGAACTAATCTTATTTATAAGACATAGGCATTTATTAGTTATTTATTTTTAAATCACTTTAGATAAATCTTTTGCTATAAATTGAATCATGAACCCTATTTATAAAAGACATAAGATTCTATAAAATATAAAACTAGCATACGTTTAACAGAGAAATTCATTCAAAATTTTCTTTTCAACCATTTAACCATACCCATTTTATCACTCTAACATTGGAATGCCACTTGTATGATTGTATCATTATATTCAAATTTATATCATTTATTTAATCTTTAAAGTTAAATAAAGTTGGAGGATAAGAGCATCTTCATACAAAGCCATACAAGCAATTTCAAAACACATATTTTTTTTAAGTTCATGTGTCATACATATATATATATATATATATATATATATATATATATATATATATATATATTATATATATATATTATATATATATTATATAAGCATTATCACCTTTTTCTATAACTATTTCTCATAACCGAATTACGATACATATTAAAAAAAGCATTTAAATAGTAATATACAACATTTTAAAACTAAACTAACGATTTTTGTTCCCTTTTTGATTTGTCTCACATTAGTGTTTATAAGAAATTAAGTGAGATACAGTGGTTTTATAAGCTAATCAAATGAAATACTTTTAATATTTTTGACACATTTGGTCATTTAAATTGAATTTTTAAGCTAATATTTATTTTTAAAACATTTGGTCTTCTATTGGCCTAATAAAACATCAAAAGCCCCAAATAGAAAAGATTAAAAGAATGACAAGAATTTTCGTGAGCTAATTTTAATATTTAAGAAGAAAACTAATCATTAAAATAATTATGCAGTTTTCATGCGTAACATACAGATTACAATTGTAGTAAATAATTTAAAGAGTAAATTACATAAAATGTCCTTTATGTATACATTAGGTTGCATATTTCATCCTTAAACATTAATAATTACATCAGACATCCTTTATCTTTATGTTTTATAACAATTAAATTCTTTTACATTAACCAAAGTTATCTTTTATAGTTAAATTTTAAAAAATGACAAATTTGCTCTTATTGTTAAATGATGAAATATGTAACTATGTTTATAGTTAAAGGATGTTTTATGTAATTTACTTATTTGAGTAGTTCTTTTTATTTTCGTTTTTTAATTAACTTTTATAATTTTCAGTTATTTTATTTTATAAATATTTAAAGCTTATTAATAAGTTAATCAATTTATTTATTTTTTTAATTAAAATTATTTTATTATACATTTCTGTTTATCATTTTCATTAGTTTAGTTTATTTATTTACTTTCCTATTTTTTATTTAATGATAAGCTTTCTTTTTAGCTAAAATACATTATTTACAAGTAATAAAAATAAAGTTGGCTACTATCATTTCTAGTTATCAACAAGGTTAATTATTAAATTTAGGTATTTTAATATAAATTAAAATGTCGTTTAAAGTTTTTTTTAATAATTGACAATAAAAAATTAATTGCAAATATAACTCCTTATGAGCCTTGTTTAAAAAACTTATCATTTTTAATCAACACTCATTTCTTATATTATTTATTGACTGATTATTAGGCCCTACAATCATTTCTTTTAAACTAACTCCTTATGACTTTTATGAGCCTTTGAATTTATATATGCATATATATAATAAAATTATATTGAAATACCTAAAATCCTAAATTTAATAATTAACCTAATTGATAACCAAAATTGGTATTAGCCAACTTTATATTTATTAAATATAAAAATGTATTTTAGATAAAACATTATAATAAAATAACAAATAATTTGTTTGAATTATAATAAATAATAGAACAGTATATAAATAAACCAAAAAAATGAAAATGAAAATAATAAACAAAAAAAGTGTACTTAAATAGTTTTTAATTAAATTATAAAATAAATAAATTGACTATTTAACTAATAAGCTTTAAAATATATAAAAAAATAAATGAAATGAATAAAAGAAAAAGGAAAATAAAAGAATTACTCAAATAAATAAATTACAAAAAACATCCTTTAACTATAGACATAGTTACAATTTTTTATCCTTTAAAAATAAGAGTATAATAGTCATTTTTTAAAAAAATAACATAAAATATAACTTTAGTTAGAGTAAAGGGCCTAATTGTCACAAAACATGAAATTAAAGGATGTATAATATAATTAATAATGTTAATATGTAATTTTATGTATACATAAAGGAGCTTTTATGTAATTTACTCTAATTTTAATGCAGTCATTCTAAGTTATTAATTTTGGAAAGAAAAATAATTTAACAAATGATTTAATCTTATTATTTTTATTTGTATTGTTAACTTACTATTATTACTATAGTTTTTTTTTACTATTATATTTACTATTGTTGTTGGTGTGGGGTCGATGATTGAAAGTCCATACATAAATTTCGCGTTGTATTGAACGGTGACGGAATTTCTAGTTATAAGGCATTTCAATTTTCAAAACAATTCAGAAAATAAATTAAACAACTTTTATGTCACTTTAACATATTTTAATTTATTTAAAAACATTTTATAAACTACAGAACTTTTGTTTATGCAACATTTGTAAAGCCCAATGGACTAAGCACACTTCATAAAGACAGTTGGGTATTTTTGGTTATATAATGGGGCAAATCTTTTGGGCATATTTAGATGCAACATGTCAAGAGCATAAGAGGCAAAAGAGCAGATCTTTTGAAAAAGTTTTTTACCAATAAAAAAAGAAGACAAAAATATTAGTTTTTTTTTTTAATTTTACATAAATGATTGAAACTAAAATGCTAGAAAATTATAGAAAGAAAAAAAAAAGATATTTTCTTTTAACCTTTTCCAAATTCCCCCCATTTTTTAACATTTATAACTTTTTCACGCGATAATGTATTTCTAAAATAATTGCACCATAAAATCGATCATTTTCTTCTCTTTAATTTGAGTATTGTGTTGATATATTTTTTTTTTCTAAAAAAAATAATACTTTAATGTGTTATATTGTATTTTATGTACTCTATTCTTATATACTACATTTTGTGATTAATTTTGTTTTATATTTTATATTTTGTATTTTGATATACTCCAATATACTAAAAATTAAGTATATTTTTTAACAAAATTTACGAAAAATTAAATACAACTTGAAAGAATTTACTTTTATTTTTTATATATTAATATTATATTTGCATCAAAGATAAAAAAAGGCTTAATTTTATGAGGTATTTTTTTTAAATAAGAATGTTATAAAAAAAGGTCATAAGCATATCAAACAAATGAATGAAACTTGCAAAAAATTAACAAATATGCAATACATACACATTACTTCATTTTTTTATGTGAAAATCTTATTAGTTTCTAACCTTTTTAGAGAAACTCAGAAACATAATTTTTTTTATTTAGACTTTCATCATAATATATAAATTCCTTTAAGGATACGCATAATAAATGTATATAAAGGACACTTTATGGTTAATGTTCAATGCGTGTTAAAATAAATATCAATACACACAATTTCATAGATATGTAATTATTATTTATATATAATCATATATGAATTAAAACCATATGATTTTTTGGTAAAGGCCAGCCTATATTTGTCCTGTGAAAACTATAGCAAACTAACATAACATGGTTTCTTGTAAACAATCGGGCTCTGATATAATCCTTTCGAGTTAATTACGGTTTTTAACTAAATATCAAAATATATTATTTATCTTGAGATCAATCTTGATGACGATTATAAAACCAACATCATTATATATATAGATATATATATGTTGAAATATTCTTTGAGATCAGTATCCATCATTTCTCAAAATAGTTCATTGACTCGCCACAATCAAGAAGGCTGACTTCAAGGCTTAGCTAATTGACAGCAAACTCGTTTTTAATGTCCTTTAATTTGTTCCTTTTTTAGATCATTGTAAAGACTATTTATACTCTGTTCATTGTACCTCAGAAATATACAAGAGATAAAAAGATAATCAATTTCATTCCTCTGATTACTATTGACAACATGGTATCAGAGCGGTGTTTATGATCCAAAAACCCAGTTGTGCTCATCATCTACCGAAAATCAGATCATGTCCGAAGAAAATACCAACAATCTGGCTATCCAGATTGCCAACCTCCTCAAGAATGGAGTTCAAAATCAAACCCAAATCCAGAATACCAAACCAAATCAGTTCGATATTCTTAAAATTAGCCTCAACCTCACAAACCAAAACTATCCTCTATGGGCTCGGATGATACGAGTTGCCATAGGGGGGAAATCAAAAGCTTTTTTGAACCATCTTACAAACGACCCACCAGAACCCACTGATGAAAAATATGAACAATGGGAACAAGATGATTTGGTCGTTTTTTCATGGCTTATTCAAAATATTGAACCAACCATTGCTAGCAACCTAACAGAGTTTCCAACAGCAAAATCGTTGTGGGATGCTCTTACGGTCACGTATAGCAGCGGTAAGGATAAGCTCCAAACTTTCGATCTCCATGTTAAAGCAAAGGGGTTGAAGCAAAATGGCGTCCCATTAGAGGAATTCTGGATCGTGATGCAGGGCATCTGGGGAGAGATTGAACGAAGAGATCCCAATCCAATGACGTGCCCTACCGATATTGCTGCGTACAACAAAATCAGGTCAGAAAATAAATTGTTTCAATTCCTTAACGCCCTTGATCGGAAATATGATCCCATAAGAAGGGAGATACTTCGGTGGGATCCCTTGCCGACGACCGAAGCAGCCTATGCTGCTGTTAGGAAAGAAACAACACATCAAAATATACTTGGGGCTGTACAGCAAGGGGCGGCATCAGGAGTAAACACGACCGGCGATTTGGATGGAGTAGGGCTTGTGTCAAAAAGTCGCCGGTCAGACCAGAAAGTTAACCAGTCATCATTCCGGGTGGACAAAAGTAAGCTTAAATGTGATCACTGTGGTATGACAAAGCACACGAAAGAGTAGTGTTTTCGATTAGTAGGATACCCTGAATGGTGGGCCGATGGTAACAAAAAGGGGAAGGGAGCCGCCGCCGTGGGCAGTCAAGAGACCACCAGCAGCCGTGGCAGCAACCATCATCAGAAAACCATCGAAACCGAGGGTCGAGCAGCCGTCTTCATGGCTGCGGTGGAAGAAAACAAAGAAGAGGAACGAACCGTGACAGGTATAGGATTTGAGGAGTATCCCTCAAATCCTTCTTTATCCCGTGGTATTCCAGAACTAAACCCAAGATATTTTTCTCCTAAAATATTTAAACTCATAAATGAATTTAAAAAGGAAGAAGTAACAAAAAGGCCCCTTGATGTTTCAAAAAAGGAATTAAATAACCCTAGTATTAATGGGGAAGTTAACATGACAGCTAGTGGTGAAAAAATTGACTCATGGATATTTGATTGCGGTGCTACTGATACAATGACTTACGAGATTTCCGACATATGTGAAAAAACCGAACCCCGGAAATCTCGGATTCATACCGCAAATGGAGAGATCCTTCACGTAAAAGGGGGAGGGACAATTAAAGTAACGCAAGACATGAGATTAAAATATTGTCTCTATGTTCCGTCCCTATCACATAAACTGTTATCAATTAGTCATGTTACAAAAGAACTAAACTGTGTAGTTCTAATGCATCCCACATTTTGTATCTTACAGGACATCAGGACGGGAAAGATCATTGGGCGTGGTACTGAGCGCCAAGGGTTGTACTATGTGGATGAAGTAGTGACACAACAAGGAACTGTGATGCTATCTAATGTCGACGGAGCTTAGCTAATAAACTAACTAAAAACCAACTCTAAACTAGACACAAAGTAATAAATCTAGACTCTCTAAATCCTAAGCTACCGACAGGCAAGTGTACCTATCGTATGTAGCAAGACAAAAGTAAGTCCGGATATCGAACCCACAGACTTCTACAGACTGTACTAACTAGACTCTATGACTTATCTATACACAATTTGTACTTAAATAAAATAATAATAAGGAAGGGGGGTTTCTGCTAACAACTAAAATATTTAATAAACACTTAGAAATGAAAACAGACGAACGAACAAAGACTAAATCAGAGAAGAAAAGAAGCACTACCTAGGTTTGAATCATATACATGCTTGACAAGGTTCTCTCAGGATGGAACTAATGTGATACCGGGATCTTATAATACTAAACTCAAAGGAAACCTAGAGCACCCTCGACCCTTCTCAAGGACAGTCAACTAAGGATCCTAAAAGCCGTTGAACCACCGGATACATGGATTTCCTTCACAGGTCATCCAACTATTTATGAAATATCCACTAGATTATCTACCTCACAGTACAATAATCTCAAAACACCTAAGAAATAACTGTAAAATACTCTACCTCACGGCGCGAAAGTCACAGTTCACTCAAATGCTAGGGATAACTTGGATTTTCCTGCTGGACTCAATAAACAAGGTTTGATAGACTAATCAGACTGATCTTCTCACGAAGCCTCTAACCTAACAAGCTAACAACCAAGACTTATCGACAACTTCTCACCTCACGGCTATTAAAGTTGGTTGCACATCTTAATCGTCTAAATCATAATAGAACACTCCTATGAATCACTCGGCCAAAGCAACTCATCCACTAATCAAAAACACACAGTAATTGATTCTAGCATGCACCTATTATGTGACAGACAATCGCCAAGATACATGAGGAACATAATATCAATCATTCAACAATCACAAATACACATACACATCCAATATTCAAAACCAAGTCTTTAAATCATAAATCCATCACATCAATATGTTCCAACACCGAAATAAACCAAAATCAATCATGCATAATCATCTAACCTAGATAGTTCTAAGAGTTTAGCCAAGAAACATTGTCAAAACAGAAATCATAACAAGTTTACAAAGCTTGAAACACATAGTAATCAGGAATGAAACCAAGAACGAGAAAACCGAATGGTTAACACCCGAAGGAACAATCCCGGGGCTTCAATCCTTCGATCTCTCGCTTCAAGAGCCTCCCGATCTCTTCCAATCGCCTATGGCCGTCTCTAACCTCGTCTAAGATCGTCTGATATCAAATATCCCCTACCCCAGCCGTTTCCAAAGTTTAAAACTCGAAATTCTGAGAATTTAACCCTGTCGCGTAGCGCGACAGGTCCCTCTAACCCCTCGCGTAGCGCGACGGGTTCTATTACCCGACAAAATAGTCGGGTCAACCGGCATTATTAAGTGAGGGGTATTTCAGTCATTTCCACCTGGCGCGTATCGCGACAGGGTTTCTTGAAGTTGTCGCGGTACGCGAGGATGTATTTTTCCAGCTTTTAACTTCTTTTATCTTCGGGTTCATCTTCATCCAACCGGGAGCTCGTTTTCTTGATCTTTTGTGCCGAATAAGCATGTTTATTACCTGCAAGCATAAAATCATAGAATTGTGAAGAACCAGCATAAATCGACTCTAAAAACTAAGAACCTGTACAGAAACTAAATAAAAACAGATAGAGAAATAGATGTGTTTTACAACACATCACATCCCCACACTTATCTCTTTTTCGTGCCTGAAAAAGGTTTATGCAGAAATCTGGGATCATAGCTAGATAAAACGGTTTCTGCACAATTAAGGTAGTCGATTCAGAATTCAATGATTTTGGAAAAGATTGCAAGTATTGTTATCCTTTTAAACCCATACTGATTTTCCAAGTCCCTTAGTCATGGTCCATTATGTTTATGTTCTACATTTCATTTCATTTGGCCCACACTTAGATAATTTAAAATCAACTCAATCCTGGATTCCATCTTTCAAGTTGTTTCGGGTAAAAATTAACAAGTATAATTTTTAGCAAAACCGAATTAGTTAAGTGGGGTGTTGTGCTTAACAAGTAAATATATTGAATATCAAAAATATATGTTCAATATATCCCTAAATATCCCTGAGGATCCCTAGGGATATTTCAGAATATAAAATGAAATAAACAGCTTACACAAGAGATTTATACGAGGAAAAGCCCTTAATCCCTTAGGATTGCCGGCATAAAAACCTCGGGAGGTGACAATCGTCACTCTGCCTTGTTCTTATTAATATGAAAAATACAAAATTACAATACAAGAGCGCAATTGATCGATCACTAAGTGTTTTTGGACTTCGAATGCCGAGAATGTGAGCAACAAGTAATCAGAAGTGAGCTAAGTGAGTGGTGTGTCTTTTCCTAGATCGATATCGCCTCATTTTATAGTAAAATACAATTAACGATATTCCCGAATATTCCGGCGAGAATCTCGGAATCATGACCATGTCTTCAATTGTGGCAGCCACCACGTCCATCAAACGTGTGGAAGCGCTTCTGTCAACTAAACCCCGAATATTTAGGTCAAATCCAGTCAATATGACCGTTGGTGACTTGTTCTCCATTTGTAGCCGTTATTTAGCATGTTTACCACGTTTTCTTTGACTTTATCCTGACTTTTAGGGTAAAGCACGTCCACAATAAGTTACCTGCAAGACTAAGTCGAGCTATACAGAGAAAAGATCATTAGTGACGTCAGTATTTAGGATATTTGAGGATATTTGAGGATACTTAAGAATATTTAAGAATACTTAAGAATCCCATATTCCAGATTATCCTCGGCTATCCCGAATCTCGGACCATAAAATTTGACCCACAACAATTGCCCCAAAAATTTTGTAAGTTGTTTTTAATATATACAGCTTTAAAATTTTTCAGACTTAAACATTTGTGTGGATTTGTCTTAATTGTATATATGGTTGAAAATAATTTAGATATATGTTTAAAAATTGTTAAATTAACATGCCCCGTATATAAAAATATAGTGCATACTTCCAGCCATGAAAATATATTTCCAAATAGAAATAATCAGAAACGAAAAGCATCATGGTGAATTAAAAGAGTTAAGAAACAGGTACCAATTTCTGGAGATAGTAAATTTAATTTGAAATCTTCTCTGTCCCTGTCAAAATATCAAAAAGATTTCATACCTGAATATCCCCAAGTATCTCGTGGTATTCCCAAGTATCCTTGAAATTCAATCCTGCATAAATAGAAAAACAAGAAAACTTGGGACAAGCCCAAGATACTGGCGACAAGGCCGATTAAAACTGGCGACTAAGGCCGGAATACTGGCGACTAAGGCCGGAATACTGGCGACTAAGGCCGGAATACTGGCGACAAGGCCGGAATACTGGCGACAAGGCCGAGATACTGGCGACTAAGGCCACTGGCGACTAAGGCCGATATACTGGCGACAAGGCCACTGGCGACTAAGGCCGGAATACTGGCGACTAAGGCCGGGATACTGGCGACTAGGCCGGAATTCGGAGGATCCCTGGTAATAGTCTTCGAAAATGAAATTGTCAGCCACTCATGCGTGTACTGGTCCCAAAATCTCCAACTATACCGGGATATTTCGGAGGATCCTTAGTTATAGCCCTTGATAATGAAATTGTCAGCCACTCATGCGTGTACTGGTCCCATCATCTCAGACTATAATAGGATAAACGTGCGCAACTGGCGAGGGCATGAGCCCTAAGTCTTCATGATAGTCTGTTGAGTTTTGATTTCAGGTCAAAACTTTGCAGCTGGACATAAAGTCAGTGCGGGGTCTTCATCAAGTTCTGATTTCAGGTCAGATCTTGGGTTAAGACATAAAGTCTCATCTCTTCTCCTGCTATACCTACAAAACAATAAGATTTTTGCATTGCTGCAGGGGTCTTCTACAGTTTTGATTTCAGGTCAAAACTTTGCAGCTGGACATAAAGTCAGTGCGGGTCTTGATCAAGTTCTGATTTCAGGTCAGAACTTGGGTTAAGACATAAAGTCTCATCTCTTCTCCTGCTATACCTACAAAACAATAAGATTTTTGCATAGCTGGGAACCAGGAGTCCTGATGCCCCTCGTATGCTTGATTAGTAGCATGGTAATTAGGAATATACAAGAATATATAGGCATATACAAGAATAATTATAAATATTCAGAAATAAGAATGCAGAGTATAACTCTAATAAGTTCTAAATAAAGTATAACTTAAGATGAATGGTATTCCAAGATCTTGGAAGAGGTTCTCCTTCCATGTTGGTTAACTTGTAAGCACCTTTTCCAGCTTCGGAATCTATCTTATAGGGTCCTTCCCATTTCGGAGCAAGTTTTCCATCAGCTGGGTTGGTAGTATTCTGAAATGCCTTTCTTAGAACCAAGTCACCAACTTGAAATCTCCGTATCCTAAATTCTTGTTATATGATTTGGCTATCTTTTGTTGATATGTCGCCATCCTTATCTTTGCAATATCCCTAAGTTCATCAATGGTATCTAGATCCTCAGATAGTATTTCCTTGTTGGATTCTAGATCTTGTAAGTTTGATCTTGCAGTAGGGACAACCATTTCAGTTGGGAGAACGGCTTCAGAACCGTATACTAAAGAGAATGGTGTCTGACCAGTCGCATTTTTTGTGGTTGTTCTATCAGCCCATAGAACAAATGGAAGTTCTTCAGCCCACTTTCCTTTCTTGGATCCCAACTTTTTCTTGAGGTTGTTGATTATGATCTTGTTACTTGATTCTGCTTGACCATTAGCTTGAGGATGAACAGGTGTAGAGGTGATCATCTTTATGCCCCAGCTTTCACAGAAGTTTGTAGTCCTTTTGCCTATGAACTGGGACCCATTGTCACAAGTGATTTCTGCGGGTATTCCAAATCTAGTCAAGATATTCCTCTTTATGAATGAAACTACTTCTTTTTCTCTAACTTGTACGAAGGCTTCTGCTTCAATCCATTTTGAGAAATAATCTGTCATAGCAAGCATAAACACCTTTCCTCCAGGTGCTTTAGGTAGTTTTCCTACTATATCCATTCCCCATTTCATGAATGGCCATGATGAGACTATTGGATGTAGAGGTTCAGCTGGTTGATGAAGTATATTGCTATGTCTTTGACAAGCATCACATTTCTGGGAATAAGACATTGCGTCTCTTCTCATGGTTGGCCAAAAGTATCCTGTTCTCAGGATCTTTGAGAATAATGCTCTACCCCCAGTGTGGTTTCCACAATCTCCTTCATGGATATCTTTCATTACTTCCAAACTTTCGGGCTTCTCCAAACACCTTAAGTATGGGCCTGATATTGATTTCCTATATAAGATATCTCGTATGATTGTGTATCTAAATACTTTTGCTTTAAAAGCTCTAGGATTTGTTTCTTCATCAGGTATTTTCCCCGTTTGAAGGTAGTTCTTAATAGGGATGGTCCAGGATATTTCATGTGCTTCTGAGTGAAGGACTTCGGTGTTCTCGGGTTCACTATCCTGATCTATATCCTGCATATCTATAGCTGGTCTTAGAATATGTAGGATAGGGATATTAATATCCTCAGGAATTCTTAGGGATGATGCTAAGTTCGCCAATGCATCCGCTTCGGCATTCTCATCCTTTGGTATTAGAGTGATATCAAATTTGTAAAAATATCCTGATATATCCTTAACTATTTCTAAGTATTTTGCTAATTTATCTCCTTTAGTCATGTAAGAACCGTTAAATTGATTGGCTATTAGTAGGGAATCGACAAAAACATGTAAATTTCTGATGTTCATATCCCTAGCTAGTTGAAGTCCTGCTATTAAGGCTTCGTATTCTGCTTCATTGTTAGTTGCTTGAAATTCGCAACTGATCGATTGGGGTATTATGTCCCCCTGTGGCGATTTTAGTATAATGCCTAATCCTGTTCCTCTTACATTTGAAGATCCATCTGTGAACAAGGTCCACTCACCAGTATCTTCGTCTAAGAGTCTTACTTCTAGATCCACTTCTGGTTGCAGATCACTACTAAAATCAGCCACAAAGTCTGCTAAAGCTTGTGACTTAATTGCTGTTCTTGGTTCATAGATCAAATCATATGTGCTGAGTTTGACTGACCATTTTGCCATCCTTCCTGACAGCTCAGGTTTTCTCAGTACAGATTTGATAGGATAATTCGTTTTAATGTGTATTCTATGTGTCTCAAAGTAATGCCTTAGCTTAGTTGATGCCATAACCAAAGCTAAAATTAGCTTTTCTAAATGAGAATATCTAGTCTCAGCATCTACTAAACTTTTACTTACATAGTACACAGGGTGTTGCGATCCCTGATGATCCTTAACTAACACTGCACTTACAGTCGTTCGGGATACTGCTAAATATAGTGATAGAGGTTCACCATCTTCTGGTCTCATGAGTAATGGTGGTGAGGACAGATATTCCTTCAGATCTTGAAGTGCCTTCTCATGTTCTTCATCCCACTGGAACTTCTTATTCTTTTTAAGGATATCGTAGAATCCTTTGAATTTCTCAGAAGATCTTGAGATGAATCTATTGAGTGCTGCTATTCTTCCCGTTAACCTTTGCACCTCTTTTATGCTTTTTGGGGATTTGAGGTTCAAGATTGCTTGAATTTGTTCCGGGCTAGCCTCTATTCCTCTTTTAGTGACCATATATCCCAAGAACTTTCCTGATCTTACCCCAAAATGACACTTAGATGGGTTAAGTTTCATATTATAGTGGTCCAGGATATCGAAGGATTCCTGAAGATCCCTAAGGTGATTTTTAGTTATCTTCGATTTGACCACCATGTCATCAATATATACTTCCATAGTGTCCCCCAGTTTCTCTTTGAACATCATGTTAACGAGTCTCTGGTATGTGGCTCCAGCATTCTTCAAGCCAAAAGGCATTGCTGTATAGCAATATATTCCTGTTGGCGTCATGAAGGCTGTGTCTTCTTGGTCCGAGGGTTCCATTTGAATTTGTTGAAAGCCTGCTGATGCGTCCATGAAAGTCAACATTTCATGTCCTGCTGTCGCATCCACCATGGAATCTATATGTGGTAATGGAAATGGGTCTTTAGGACAAGCCTTATTGAGGTCTGTGTAGTCTACACAGACTCTCCATTTTCCATTCTTCTTTTGAACCACGACTACATTGGCTAGCCATTTTGGAAATTTGACCTCTCTAATCATTTTTGCTTTGAGGAGTTTCTCTACTTCCTCTTGAATGATTAGATTTCTTTCGGGTGCGAATTTCCTTCTCTTCTGGTGGATAGGCTTAATATTCCTATCTATTCCTAATTTGTGTGTGATCACTTCTGAGGATATTCCTGTCATATCCTCATGTTTCCATGCGAATGTGGAAACTCTTGATTTCAGAAAAGAAATCAGTTCCTCTTCAATATCCTCAGGGATACTGGTTCCCACAAGGACTTTGATCTCAGGATCATCGGGATTCAGAGGTACTTCCTTTACTTCTTTTTCCCTATATTCCTGAGTATCCCCAAGGTCGCACTTTGATTGCTATGCAGGTGAAGGTTTAGTTGTTCCTTTCATTGAAGACGAGTAGCACTCCTTGGCTTCCTGCTGGTCACTATTGATCTTCACTACTCCCCAAGGCGTCGGCAGCTTGACACATTGATGGTAAGTCGAAGGGACTGCTTTCATGTCATGTATCCAAGGTCTACCTAGTATAATATTATAACAGGAAAGGGAATCTATAATACAGAAGCGTTGCATAGAGTTTACCCCCTCGATGTATACCGGTAGTTTGATTTCTCCAACAGTGGCTTTAGTTTCGCCACTGAACCCGACTAGGATCAGAGATTTAGTCGTTATCTCTGATTCAGGAATGTTCATCCTCTTTAGTGTTTCTAATTGGATGATGTTGACCGAGCTTCCTCCATCTATTAGTATCCTGCGCACATAGTGGTTAGCGACATATAAAGTAATGACTAACCCATCATGGTGAGGATCTAGGATATCATCGCGGTCTTGTTCTTCGAAGGACACCACTGTTTCAGTGGTGAGTGTTGATGTCTTTGTGGGTCTCTCTCCGTTTTCCATCTTGGTTTCTTTAGCATGTCTTCTAGCTGCAGAATAAGAGGTACCACAAATGTCAGAACCACCAGAAATGAAGTTGATTACCTTTGCATCTCTAGGTGGAGATGTTGCTCTTTTTGGGAATCCGTTGGGATCTTGTCTTCTTTCTTTCTTCTTTCCAAGCAGTTCTTTAAGATGGCCTTTGCTTAGTAAGTAGCTTATTTCCTTTCTTAATGCAATGCAGTCCTCCGTTATGTGGCCGAAGTCCTCATGGAAGGCACACCATTTGGATTTGTCCCTTGTAGCAAACTTCTTTTCCTTTTGTGGCCACCTGGCTTTTTCACCTAAGTCCTGCATGGCACACATTAATTCAGGGATATCAACAGAAAAACAATATTCTGATATCCTGGGATATTCTTCGTCATCCTCATCCTCTTCCACGGAGTTGATCTTGTGGTTATCCGTCTTGTAGTATGGCTTGGATTTGAATGACTTGCTGTTAGGTGAATCCAGCTTTCTCTTTCCTTGATCGTTGGGAGGTGTTGTAGTGATCCTCTTTTGGATTTCCTTATCATCCTCCAATCTTATGAATCTCAGTGCACGGTTTCGAACCTCATCCATATTCCTGCAGGGATTCATAACCAAGTCATCATAAAAAGGTGAGTCTCTTTGTAAACCCATCTTAAACGCTTGAACGGCTGTAGTGATGTCTAGGTTAGGGATATCCAGGGATTCTTTGCCAAATTTGTTGACATAACTTCTAAGGGATTCGTCGGGTCCCTGGGTTACCCTATAGAGATCACTAGTCAGCCTTTCAAACGTCCTGCTACAAGAAAATTGGTTGTTAAACAAATTAATTAGGTGAGCAAATGAGGTAATAGAATATGGAGGAACGTTAAGCAGCCATTTCAGGGCTGCCCCTGTCAATGTTGACCCAAATCCTTTGCACAAGCATGCTTCCTTCAGGTGCGGGGGTATAGGGTTAGTTTCCATTCTTTCCCTATATTGCGCCACATGTTCTTCAGGGTCAGTGGTTCCATCATACAACTTCATTGTTGGAGTTTGAAATCTTTTCGGGATTTCAGCATCACATATAGGTGGAGCGAATCTGGATATCCTGTGAGTGGTTGTTGGTACTTCCGGGATAGGTTTGACTATTCCTGGTACACTTGAGATCATATCCCGGAGTTTCTGTATTTCCTTAGCCACTTGAGGAGATATCCCTGAATCCTGCGAAGAACCAAGATTAGTAGTTTCAAATGGAGAATAATTATAAGTGTTGCTAGTAATGGGAGTTAGATAAGAAGTTCCCAGGATATTTGTATTATCCCGAGATATCCTTAACCCTTGGGATCCCGAGGGATCTCCGAGACTAGTCTGCATGGGAATAAAGTCTCCAGAGTGGTTTCCGGATATCCCTGATGTCCCGAAATCCAGGATCCTTGGAGCCAATGGAGTGGAAGTGTCTTTCTGCTTATTCTTTTCAGCCCTCAAAGTTTCCATTTCTCTAAGAAGCCTCTGATTCATTTTCTGTTGATCCAACATTTGCTGCTGAACCTGTTGAAACATACTCAAAATTTCATTGTTAGAAACAAGTATAGGAACAGAAGTGGTCATCTTTGTTGATGGAGCACTTTCAGCCACAAATGTGGTTTTCTTCCCAGGATTGCTAGGATTATCTGACTTCTTGGAAAAAACAGGAATCTGCGAGGATATGTTAGTAGTAGTAGCAGAAATAATAGGTAATGAAGAAGTTGATCTCGGTTGTGAAGCCATTTTTCACTGTATTTTTCGAAAAAACGCCTTTAAACAATGTTTTAATTATGAAAAACACAAGTTTGCCCCACGGTGGGCGCCAAATTGTTTCGGGTAAAAATTAACAAGTATAATTTTTAGCAAAACCGAATTAGTTAAGTGGGGTGTTGTGCTTAACAAGTAAATATATTGAATATCAAAAATATATGTTCAATATATCCCTAAATATCCCTGAGGATCCCTAGGGATATTTCAGAATATAAAATGAAATAAACAGCTTACACAAGAGATTTATACGAGGAAAAGCCATTAATCCCTTAGGATTGCCGGCATAAAAACCTCGGGAGGTGACAATCGTCACTCTGCCTTGTTCTTATTAATATGAAAAATACAAAATTACAATACAAGAGCGCAATTGATCGATCACTAAGTGTTTTTGGACTTCGAATGCCGAGAATGTGAGCAACAAGTAATCAGAAGTGAGCTAAGTGAGTGGTGTGTCTTTTCCTAGATCGATATCGCCTCATTTTATAGTAAAATACAATTAACGATATTCCCGAATATTCCGGCGAGAATCTCGGAATCATGACCATGTCTTCAATTGTGGCAGCCACCACGTCCATCAAACGTGTGGAAGCGCTTCTGTCAACTAAACCCCGAATATTTAGGTCAAATCCAGTCAATATGACCGTTGGTGACTTGTTCTCCATTTGTAGCCGTTATTTAGCATGTTTACCACGTTTTCTTTGACTTTATCCCGACTTTTAGGGTAAAGCACGTCCACAATAAGTTACCTGCAAGACTAAGTCGAGCTATACAGAGAAAAGATCATTAGTGACGTCAGTATTTAGGATATTTGAGGATATTTGAGGATACTTAAGAATATTTAAGAATACTTAAGAATCCCATATTCCAGATTATCCTCGGCTATCCCGAATCTTGGACCATAAAATTTGACCCACAACACAAGTCATCCTTACATATAAACAAACAAGAAATTTCTTAAATCAGATTTTTATAATGGACGCAGATGAAAGCGTGAGCATTTTTCTTTTACACATTGAACTTAACTCAGTGGTGTTTCAACCAGGCTGCAACCCGGCGTGTGACACATAAGTTTTCATCCAAATTGTTTCTTTTATTATTTTTTTATTTTTTTTTCTTTTAGCTCAGCTTATTTGGTGAAATGGAGGCGCCATAAGACTCGGATTTATTCTCATAAAAAGAGTACTTATGTGCCAAACAAAAAGCAGATTTTCAAAACTCTCATTTGTTATTATGCAAAGACTTCTTTCTGACTAGAAAACAGTTTTCATTAATTCCAAATCCCCAAGATGTTTCTCATGAAATTCATGCATTTAATTAAGATTTTACCAATCCTACGGGACAAATACAATCAGTTGAGCCTACCTACACATCCCATAACCAAAGCATTGAACCCAAACCAACAAATTAACTATAAAAGAAATCATAAGGCCTAACTTTCCTATCATTTCCCATCACGCTTTTGCAACCAACTTAAACAAGGACAAGAAAGATCTAAGCTAAAACAAATAAAAATAGAAATAAATTTTTTTAAAAAAAAAAAAAAAAATTTTGACTCAAAACTTAAGTAAACTACAATTCAAAAACTAACTCAAAACAAAACTAAACTAAGTTTCCCATCCCCACACTTAAACTTTACATTGTCCCCAATGTAGAGAATAAGGAAAACCAAAAAGAAAAACTAAAAATTAAAAAACTAAAAACTAAAAACTGAAAATGACTTAGCTGGTTGAAGAAAAATTGTCGAGTGCCAATCTTTTCACGTAGCTCCACAATCTACAATTCTTGCTCCGCAGGCTATAAACAATAACATAAGATCTACACAAAACAAAGATCAAACAAGCATCAACCCGTCCAAAACATAATAAAAAATATATCAATGATTAATTCCAACCACCAACCAACCCGGTTCCCCGAAACCAACAAATCAAAATTTACAAAATTGCAAAATTTCTAATCAACATAACCATGAACGACAAGAAACACAAACCTCCCCACACTTAGTCTCCATGTTGTCGTGCTGTGTATGACAATGGAGAGCCAATGGAGTAGAAGAGAAGAAATGGGGCTAAAAATCTGATCTCTAAGGCTTGAAAAGCTTTAAACACTTCTGGAGGGGCGTCGCGTATCGCGACAGCATGTGAAGGAACCCTCGCGATACGCGAAGGCATGTTGACCCGCGAAGTTGACTATATTGTCGCGTAGCGCGACAAATTACCCTGTGTGTGTCGCGTGACGCGACGTGGCGATTTTCACAGAAAGTTTTCCAGGTTTCCATGCCTTAGCCAAATTTTCAACCTCAAACTCACTAAACTATCCACAACTGTTCTAAAGCAAGAATTACATACCTGGTGGCTCCAATTCATCATTATGGCATCAAATTGATTAAAAACCTGCAAAACAAATTAAAACACACAAAAACGAAAACGAAAACGAAAAACGAAAAACAATCACGAAAAATGAAAAAACACCAAAGACACTCAAATTAACCTACAAACTCTACACTTGGGAGTTTAACCCAAGAACCCACAATACTCATCTCAACTGGGAGAATCAAGGGAAACCTCCTCCCTTGCAATTAACTCATGACCACGATCACCAACATCCCATGGTCCTTCTCCCATAACTTCATTCACACCTAACTCATCACTCACCAAATTCATACCATCCACTGGATGGACTAACTCACCACCGGCGCTCATAGATTTTGCTATCTTCAAACAAACACTCTCATCACCCACTCTAAAAGTGAGTTTACCCTCATACACATCTATAATCGCCTTAGCAGTGCGCAAGAATGGACGCCCAAGAATGATGGGAACCGCCGTGTCCGCCTCCATGTCCATCATAACAAAATCCACGGGGAACATAAACTTATCAACCTTAACTAGCACATTCTTCAGAATTCCCCGCGGACACTTCACCGACCGATCCGCCAACGACAAGGTCATGCGTGTGGGGGACAAGTCACCAAGGGCTAGCTTCTCATATAGAGAGTAGGGCATCAAATTGATGCTAGCCCCTGAATCTGCCAAGGCATGCCTCCTCACATCATCTCCAAATAAGCACGGGATAGTAAACATTCCCGGATCTGCAAGCTTTTCGGGAAGCTTGTTTAAGATCACCGCAGAACAACCCGCACTCAATGGTACGTTGGCGACCTCTCCTAAACGGTCCTTACCCTTCAGTAACTCTTTCAGAAACTTGACATACTTGGGTATACGCTGAAGGACATCAATGAGTGGGAGATTGATCTTCAATTGTCTGAAAATATCAAGGAAGTGTCCGTATTCCTTCGCGTGCTTTTGATTAGTTAAGCGCGCGGGGTAGGGAACACGGGTAAGATCAATCTCCGGTGTGGGTTTACACATGACCGGCTTCTTCCCAACTACCGGTTTCTCAGCTAGAGACTCATTGGTTGGTGCGGTACTTGCTGGGACTAGCCTCGTTTGCACCCTCCCAGGAGTCTCCATTTCAATTTATTCATCCACCGGTTCCTCCTCAACTTCATCAACCGGTGGAATCCCTCTCTCATTCTTCTCAACTTCCACCAAAACAGGGGGCATGAACACCTCTCCTCTACCACCTCCAGAACGAGTAGTGACCGCCTTAACATGAGCATTTGGGTTGGTTTGGGGCTGACCCGGGAACTGGCCTTGAGGCCGTTCATCCAACCGTTTGGCGATGTCACCCACTGTTCGCTGTAAATCCAAGAACGCAGATTGTTGGTTCTTGAGAAGAACATCATGCTCATGTAGGATCTTCTGTGTAGTGGCATCCTTAGCCACTAACTGAGTCAACAATTCCTCTATCCTACCCAAACCACCACCAGCACCTGAAGTGCTACCCGAACTACCACTAGGCTGCCCCTGCCCCTGGTTTTGAGAGTGACTATGATGGAAACCAGGGGGATTTCCTGAAGATCTATAGGTTTGGTTCTGAGAGTTTCCCCAACCGGGGTTATAAGATTGCCCAAACCTACCCTGTCCTCCTACATAATTAGCCTGCTCCTGGCTCACCAAACACTCAGAAGTGGCATGACCACCTCTACAGATCTCACATCTGTCCACTCTCATCTTCAACTCCTTGACATCCCTAGCTAAAGACTCAAAAGCAGCAGCAACACTAGTGTCTGTGTTCACATGGTGAACACCCCTCATTGACAAGGAAGAACGAGCGATAGGGGTTGAATTCCTATTTGAAGACCGCTGCTCATGCTCGGCCTAAGCGAAGCTCTCAAAAAGATCATTGCATTCAGCCACATCCCTCTTACCCATGAGGTGGCCTCCTGCAGAAGTGTCAAATCGGGCACGAGTCTCATATGTAAGCCCATTGTAGAATTTCTCTACAAGGGCCCATTCAGACAAACCATGCTGGGAGCATCGACTCAGAAGGTTTTGGAACCTCTCCCAAGCAAGATAGTAGGGCTCATCAGGGGCCATTCGAAATGAATGGATCTCATCTCTCAGGCGGGCGGCCTTAGCAGGTGGGAAGTACTTTTTAAGAAAAGCATCCCTAAGGCTAACCCAAGTAGTGAAAGTGCCTGGAGGATGAGAGTCAAGCCAAGTAGCTGCTCGCCCCGATAAAGAAAAAGGAAAAAGCTGCATGAAAATCGCATCTTCGGTAGCACCTTGAAGATTAAAGGTGCCACAGATGCGTGTGAGCCGAGCAAGGTGTGCGGGTGCATCTTCATCATCACGACCATTAAACTGAGAATTGTTGATCGCAGTCATGATATATGAAGGAATCTGCCATGAATTTTCATTCGGGATCGGTGGCAGTAAAATGGGGTTATTAAGCCCCATGAATCCCGCAGTGGCCTGCTGGTGAACGGTCCGACGTGCTGCCATTTGTGGATCAAAAGGCACGCGTGGCCTAGAGTGAATAGAAGAAGTAGAAGAAGAAGACGGTGTGTGCTCAGATAAATCTGCAGAAATAGGAGTGGAAACACTTACCTCGCTTGTAGAACCTTCAGAAAAGTCCCGCGAATCGCTCCTTGATGGCAAACAAAGCTCAGGTGGCGGTCCTTGTGAACGTAGGTGTGGCATGCACTACCAAGCCTGCAAATAAAACAAAAAGAAATTAAAAACAAATAAAACAAAATAAAATAATAAAACTAAAAATAAAAACAACTATGCACAGATAAGACACAAGAACTAGTAAGCGCAATCGACTAAGAAGTCCCCGGCAACGGCGCCAAAAACTTAATGTCGACGGAGCTTAGCTAATAAACTAACTAAAAACCAACTCTAAACTAGACACAAAGTAATAAATCTAGACTCTCTAAATCCTAAGCTACCGACAGGCAAGTGTACCTATCGTATGTAGCAAGACAAAAGTAAGTCCGGATATCGAACCCACAGACTTCTACAGACTGTACTAACTAGACTCTATGACTTATCTATACACAATTTGTACTTAAATAAAATAATAATAAGGAAGGGGGGTTTCTGCTAACAACTAAAATATTTAATAAACACTTAGAAATGAAAACAGACGAACGAACAAAGACTAAATCAGAGAAGAAAAGAAGCACTACCTAGGTTTGAATCATATACATGCTTGACAAGGTTCTCTCAGGATGGAACTAATGTGATACCGGGATCTTATAATACTAAACTCAAAGGAAACCTAGAGCACCCTCGACCCTTCTCAAGGACAGTCAACTAAGGATCCTAAAAGCCGTTGAACCACCGGATACATGGATTTCCTTCACAGGTCATCCAACTATTTATGAAATATCCACTAGATTATCTACCTCACAGTACAATAATCTCAAAACACCTAAGAAATAACTGTAAAATACTCTACCTCACGGCGCGAAAGTCACAGTTCACTCAAATGTTAGGGATAACTTGGATTTTCCTATTGGACTCAATAAACAAGGTTTGATAGACTAATCAGACTGATCTTCTCACGAAGCCTCTAACCTAACAAGCTAACAACCAAGACTTATCGACAACTTCTCACCTCACGGCTATTAAAGTTGGTTGCACATCTTAATCGTCTAAATCATAATAGAACACTCCTATGAATCACTCGGCCAAAGCAACTCATCCACTAATCAAAAACACACAGTAATTGATTCTAGCATGCACCTATTATGTGACAGACAATCGCCAAGATACATGAGGAACATAATATCAATCATTCAACAATCACAAATACACATACACATCCAATATTCAAAACCAAGTCTTTAAATCATAAATCCATCACATCAATATGTTCCAACACCGAAATAAACCAAAATCAATCATGCATAATCATCTAACCTAGATAGTTCTAAGAGTTTAGCCAAGAAACATTGTCAAAACAGAAATCATAACAAGTTTACAAAGCTTGAAACACATAGTAATCAGGAATGAAACCAAGAACGAGAAAACCGAATGGTTAACACCCGAAGGAACAATCCCGGGGCTTCAATCCTTCGATCTCTCGCTTCAAGAGCCTCCCGATCTCTTCCAATCGCCTATGGCCGTCTCTAACCTCGTCTAAGATCGTCTGATATTGAATATCCCTGACCCCAGCCGTTTCCAAAGTTTAAAACTCGAAATTCTGAGAATTTAACCCTGTCGCGTAGCGCGACAGGTCCCTCTAACCCCTCGCGTAGCGCGACGGGTTCTATTACCCGACAAAATAGTCGGGTCAACCGGCATTATTAAGTGAGGGGTATTTCAGTCATTTCCACCTGGCGCGTATCGCGACAGGGTTTCTTGAAGTTGTCGCGGTACGCGAGGATGTATTTTTCCAGCTTTTAACTTCTTTTATCTTCGGGTTCATCTTCATCCAACCGGGAGCTCGTTTTCTTGTTCTTTTGTGCCGAATAAGCATGTTTATTACCTGCAAGCATAAAATCATAGAATTGTGAAGAACCAGCATAAATCGACTCTAAAAACTAAGAACCTGTACAGAAACTAAATAAAAACAGATAGAGAAATAGATGTGTTTTACAACACATCACTATCTCATGAATCTACGGATAGGGAGGCCTGGTTATGGCACCGGAGGTTGGGGCACCCATCCAACGGATACTTACATCGTTTATTTCCAAAATTATTTCCTACAAATAAAGTCTTGAACTATGAAACATGTGTTTTGGCCAAAAGTCACAGACATAGTTTCAAATCAAATGATACCAAAGTTGATTTACCTTTTTTGTTAATTCATTCGGATGTGTGGGGTCCTGCAAAAGTTGGGGGAGGGGGACAAAATTTCCGGTATTTTCTGCTATTTATTGACGATTGCACACGCATGACTTGGACATACCTTTTAAAAAATAAGTCTGAAGTCTTTACAAAATTCACGAATTTTTGTGCCATGATTAAAAACCAATTTAAACGTGACATACAAATTCTTAGATCTGATAATGGAGGGGAATTTGTAAATACCTCCATGAAAGAGTTCTGTAAAAAAGAGGGAATAATTCATCAGACCTCATGTGCTCATACACCCGAACAAAACGGGGTTTCTGAACGGAAAAACCGTTTCCTTTTAGAAATAACCCGCGCTCTCATGATTGAATCCCACGTTCCAAAATCTTTTTGGCCTGAAGCCCTTGTTACCGCTACTTACCTTGTGAATCGACTCCCAACAAAGGCTCTTGATTTAAAAACTCCTATCCAAGCTTTGTCAAAATTTCATAAACTCCCATCTACACTTAATCTTGAACCTCGAGTTTTTGGATGTTCTGTGTTTGTTCATATACCGAAAATGGAACGTTCCAAGATTGACCCGTGTGCTGAAAAATGTGTATTCGTGGGCTATGGAATTAACCAACACGGGTACCGATGCTACAGCCCTAGCAAACACCACATATTCACCACAATGAATTGTGATTTTTTGGAAACCGAGTATTTTTACAATACCCAACACAATGGTCAGGGGGAATGGAGTACAATGACGCATTGAGTTGGTTGAAATGGACACCATCATCTGAAGAAATTGTTCACACATCACCGACTCAATCCACAAACCCAGGAAACAGTACCACTGACGATGATCTCCTTCCCTGTCGTCTAAGGTAAGTAATTCTCAATCTCAACCTCAAGAACACTCTGACTTTCCTACTAACTCTCCTGTTATCTCCGATTCAAATACTAATCATGAGAATAGTGATCATTTTGGATCATCTAATGACGAGACAGAACAGCAGTCACCACAGGTTGAACAAGAAAATGAAGAAGAACCGGTCAGATATGAACTTCCTCCAAGAATTAACAGGGGTGTACCTCCAAAAAGATATTCACCTGAAAAGGAACCTCGAAGCTCTAGATATCCAATGGCAAACATAGCAAAAGGAAACGTGTCACCAGAAGCCCAAACCTACATCACTTCCCTGTACTCGGAGAAAATTCCAACCTCTGTCGAACAAGCCTTAGAGTCCAAAGAATGGAAAAGGGCAATGGAAACCAAAATGAATGCTCTAAGAAAAAACGACACATGGGAGAGATGTATTCTTCCTCATGAAAAAAAATCAGTCGGATGTCGTTGGGTGTTTACTATAAAACACAAGCCAGATGGAACTATCGAAAGGTACAAAGCTCGACTAGTCGCAAAGGGATACACTCAAACGTACGGGATTGACTATTCCGAGACGTTTTCTCCGATTGCCAAAATTGACACAATCAGAGTTCTCTTCTCTGTAGCTGCAAATAAAGGATGGCCTCTCCACCAATTTGATGTGACGAATGCTTTCTTACATGGAGAACTTAAGGAAGAAGTCTATATGGACCCCCCTCCAGGATTCATGGAGAGTTCTAATCCAAGAGAAGTGTGCCGTTTGAAGAAATCCTTATATGGATTGAAGCAGTCTCCTCGAGCCTGGTTTGGCAGATTCACTTTAGCCATGAAAAAATATGGCTTTAAACAGAGTAACTCGAACCATACTCTATTCCTTAAACAAAATGGAGAACTTATTACTTGCCTAATTATTTATGTTGATGATATGATAATCACAGGTAATGATGAGGAAGAGATGACAAGGTTGAGAACAAGTCTGTTTAATGAATTCGAGATGAAAGATCTGGGAAGACTGAAATATTTTCTTGGAATAGAAGTCCTAAGGTCCAAACAAGGAATTTTTATTTGTCAAAAGAAATATGTCCTTGATCTGCTGGCAGAAACAGGATTGATGGATTGCAAACCCGTGGATACTCCTATGATGGTGAACCAAAAACTTTATATGGAGGAAGAAGCATAATTAGCTGACAAGGAAAGGTATCAACGGATAGTAGGGAAGCTAATCTATCTGTCGCATACCCGTCCAGACATCGCTTATGCAGTAGGAGTTGTGAGCCAGTTCATGCATCAACCTCAAGTTTCTCACATGGAAGCTGCGTTAAGAATCATCAAGTATCTCAAAGGAACACCTGGTCATGGAGTTTTGTTCAAAGCAAATGGGCACTTAGAAACCCAAGTGTACACTGATGCAGACTGGGCAGGAGACAAAGGAAATAGAAGATCAACATCGGGTTACTTTACCTTCGTTGGGGGAAATCTCGTGACCTGGAGAAGCAAGAAACAGAAAGTGGTGGCCCTCTCAAGTGCTGAAGCAGAGTTTCGAGGAATAGCACGTGGTCTAGCGGAGGTTTTGTGGATACGGAAACTATTAAGCGAAATTGGATACCCTCCAACTCAAACTAGCAAAATCATGTGCGATAATAAGGCAGCCATTCAGATTTCAGAGAATCCAGTTCAACATGATCGCACAAAACATATTGAAGTAGACCGACACTTCATCAAAGAGAAACTAGAAAACGGAATCATTGAGCTTCCATTTATCCGATCAGAAGACCAGCTTGCAGATATTTTAACAAAAGCGGTCAATGGAAAAATTTTCAACCAATGTCTTGGCAAGTTGAATATTGGAAATCCCACTACTCAACTTGAGGGGGAATGTTGAAATATTCTTTGAGATCAGTATCCATCATTTCTCAAAATAGTTCATTGACTCGCCACAATCAAGAAGGCTGATTTCAAGGCTTAGCTAATTGACAGCAAACTCGTTTTTAATGTCCTTTAATTTGTTCCTTTTTTAGATCATTGTAAAGACTATTTATACTCTGTTCATTGTACCTCAGAAATATACAAGAGATAAAAAGATAATCAATTTCATTCCTCTGATTACTATTGACAACAATATATAACTCAGGCTATATTTATTTACGCCACTCTATCAAGTAGCGTTAATATACATATAATTCGGGCTATATTTATTTATTACACTACATTCGTTGGGTTACAACAACTTATTGTATGATTTCTAGTTGTATCTTACATGAAAGACTCACAAAGTTAATAATTGTGTGTGTATTTATCCACTATTGGCTGATAATACCTAATATAGTTATCGCTAATAGCCTAAGTTGTTGATCATTGTTAGTTTTTTTTTTGAACGGCTTCAGGCTGAACGACTGATTTACGCCCTAACGGGCACACATCCAAGGACAGGCCCAGTCGTCACCCTTCAATCACAGATAAGCAGGAACTGGATAAATCTGTAAACCATCTCCCCTGCTCAGGCAACTTCTCCCCTTCATTGCAATACCGCTAGGCATGGGCGGACCTTTATTCAGACCGGGAGGGCGACCGCCCCCTGTTTTTTCACGTAGCAGTGTATATTTTCCGATACGTAGTGTAAAATTTTTTAAAAACCTTTATTTCGCCCCTCTGGAAAAAAAATTATTTCGCCCCCCCTAAGATCTTGGTCAAGTTCCGCCACTACCGTTAGGCTAGAAGCCCTTTAGTTGTTCATTGTTAGTTATGATGTTTAATTCTCATGCAACTCTCGTTAACCGTGTTGATCTATAATACATTTCAAAAATGAAATAATCACATAGATGGTTCATGCGTAATAACTCAAACACCCTAGTACATAAACTCTTTTAAGCAACGATCAGTTGGGTTCATTTTAAACGGTTTAAAATATAACCGTTGTATTTCATCAAATTATTTAAGATGTTAAATAAACCGCCTTATTATATAACATTTACAGTGGTTTTATTTTAAAAAGTTAAATATAAATTCCGATTTTAGTTGTAAAGGAGGTACCAAATTTTATACTAAAAGTGGATGCGTCTACACAGTGGCGTAGCTTGGAAACTTTGTCCGAGGGGCCAAAAGTCATGGGGCAAATTTTTTCCCTTATCGCTATGTTTCGGGCTAAAATTTGGGTCGACACATGATTATTCGGGTCGGGTCAATCAATTTAGAGTTTAAAATATCAAATATTTGTTCCATTCAAATATATATGTTTTTATCAAACAAGACATAAAATGTTTAAAACGAAAAGATGAGTGCACGGAAGAAGAATCACAATTCAACACGACGATTTTTAAGCTCTTTGAACTCATTGATTATACACTCCGAATCAAACTTCTCAGCAAATTCCTTTACGAAGATGACTGTTGAAATATGTAATGTTAATGTTAAGGCCCATTTTAATTTTTAAGGCCCAAAACAAGATATAAACTCAATATTGGCTAATGAACAAGATAACAATCGATATTATGAACTTTTAAAGATAATGTTAAAACTAACAATATTAGTTAAAGTTTATTATTTTTTAAAATCCAAGGGGCCCAAGGAATTTTAAGAAGAAAAACCGAAGGGGCCGGGCTCAATACCTATAAAATTTTTCGACCGAAAACTACTATATCAAGACTTTTGGCCAAAAAAACGGCAGGGGCCAGGGCACCCCCGGGGCCCTTAAAACCTCCGCCAATGCGTCTGCACAAAAGCTTGGATCGAACGAGGATTGAAATTTTTGAGAATTACTTTAGGGTGACACACATTTCATATATGATAAGTGATGAGAGATTGAGATTGATTGAGCATGCGAAAAGAAAACATATGATAACACACACATATATATACATATATATATATATATATACATATATATACATATACATATATATACATATACATACATATACATATACATACATATACATATATATACATATAGATATATATATATATATATGCCTAAACTGAAATGAGATAAGCTAATTAAACATAATTGATAGACATTCACATCTTCATGATAGGAATTTTTTTGAAGACATGAAATAAAGGTTATGGATATTTAGGGTTACATATTGATTTGTCATTTTTTTTGTCTATGTTTTACCGCTTGTTTTACCTGCATAATTGCTTTTTTACCTATGTTTTTTTACCTTAGTTTCATGCCTTGTTTTATCTTTTTAGACTCTTAGAAACCCAGTTTTCTTTTTTCATGTCTTCCTTTTATCTCATAATACAGGCATAGTAGAAATTAAATAAAATAAAAAAAAAGGTTTCTTAAATTAAGAAATTTTATTAAGAGCTATATCTTGTCTTTTGTTATATATAGAGGAAAGATTTATTAAACATTTCATTTTCACTGGTCCTAATTCTATAAGTCTTATAGAAATTATTAACCGCTAGTTGTGAGGTGGATAAGAACTATATATGGATTGATTCAGATTAATCTGATTAAATTTTTATATTTAATTTTTCAAAATTATTAATATATATATATATAACCGAACTTTTTACATAATCGGCTATTCTAATTTTTACTACACTGCTAGACAAAGGTTAATTAACCGGCTATTCAGATTTTTACTACACTGCTATGAATAAATATATATTACTTGACTATGGTACTACTATGAGTAATATATTACTTGATAGATTTTTTTTGTATATAAAGATACATATATAATCTTTTTCGTAAATGATTAAAAAGAAAAAGAAAACTATAGAAAGAGCCTTGATTATTTCTTATTTTAGGTAAACCTGATTTTTCTATATTTTAAACGCAAGTAACTTCCTTTTATATAGTTGACTTTTTTTTTTTATAAAGTTGTATCGTCAAATTGAGAACTTATAAAAGAAAACATTAACAGCTGGTAATTTATGTAAATGCTTAATTATAAAGTAAGTTACATGGGTGATTATTTAAATCAAACGTACGCTAGCTATGCAAGCATGTAATTAAGTATATGCTTAATTGCTTTACTATATACATGCATGCATGTTGTGTGATTAATTAATTAATTATAATGTGTCTATATTCGAAATAACGACTTTGTCATAAGTATATATTATGTGTGTTTGTGTGATTATATATATAGGGAAAGGCTCCCCTAAAAAGTCTTTTTTGCCTAAAAAGGCTAAGAATGATTTTTAAAAACTCGAAAACCGACCCAAACAAATTCCGATTGAATTCATTTCTACATCATTGGAACCGGCTTGTAATTCCCGAAAACCTAAACCGTAAATTATAAACAATAAACCCTAATAATAAAACCAAAATTATAGAAACAAATCATAAACCTAAAGACAAAACCTAAAAGCTAAAAAAACATGTCCTAAAATCCAAAATCTAAAACTAGTTGTTAAAGCTTAAACAAAAAAGCAAATATTGTAGAGTTCGATAAGACGGTTCCAATGTTATCGAAATGAATTCAATCGGAGTTCGTTTGGGTCGGTTTTAGAGATTTTAAAAATCATTTTTAGCCTTTTTAGGCAAAATAAACTTTTTATTTGATCATTCTCCTATATACATAATATATATATATATATGGTATAGTATAGATAATTTGAAAACCACTTCTTGGTGTGAAAACTATGAAAATCACGTAAAAATTATGTAAAAAAAACGTTTTTTTGTGAATCTTTTTTTACAGATTTCACTACCAAAAAAAAACAAAATTTTCCGATGTAGATATTCGTAGGAAATTTGTCAGAAACATACATTAGAGACAAATTTCCTACAAAAAAGATTTGTAGGAAAAAACCACGTAGGAAAATATTTTCCGACGTTATACCTACAATTATTCCTATAATTTACCTACGAAAAAATTTGGTCGGTAATTTCCAACGAATTTCCTACAAAACTAATCCTGAAAGTTTCCTATAAATTAAAGACAAACTTCCCGCAATAATATTTTTATTATTTAATTGTATTATTTAATATTAAGCTATATTATTACTAAATACTATATTTTCAGAAAACATTATTTTTCATTTTATTTCAATTATTTAATATACCGACAAATTTCCTACGAAATTTAATTTTTATTTTAATATATACCGACAAATTTCCTACGAAAATTAAATTAATTTTATTTTAAATGTTAAATATACCAACAAAATTCCTACCAAGTTTAATTTTCACTTAATATATATTGACAACTTTCCTACAAAAGTTAATTTCATATTATATTAAATGTTAAATTACCCACAAATTTCCTACGAACCTTAAGTTTTATTTTGTTTTAAATGTTAAATCTACCAACAAAATTCCTACAACTATTTTTACATTTTTCAACAAATTTCCTACAACTAAAAATTTTCAAAATAAATTATAATTTAAAATTTAAAATGCCAGATTTTTATACAAAAGAATCCAAATAACATTTCAAAAAGAATTCAGAAACCCACTTTAATACATAACAAGCATTCAAAAGTTACAAAAGATGTCAAACACATAATACACAAGAAGATGTCAAACACATTATAAAAAAGAAATTGCTTATGAGCTATTTTTTCCTAATTTCGTCCATTTGTTTTTTGAAGTTTTTTCTTTCAACCCGCTTTTGTTCCAGTTCTATCTCTATTTGGTCCAAGCAATTTTCCAAGATTTGTCGAGCTTGTTCTTTTTCGAACTCGGATCGAACATGTTGTATCTGTAATATGTTAAAACATATATATAGTTAATACATGTTTACATACTTTATAAAATTATAACTTTCAACTTTCAATTCAAATGGGTCAAAATGATACGAACTCACCTTATGAAACTAAAAAAACTTAACTTAGACTTTAAACACATAATAATCACAAATATGCTCATTCTGATGCAGGTCAAAATGACCCAAGCCTATTTTACAAAATTATAACCATCAGCTTTCAATTCAAACGGTTTCAAAATGACCCAATCCTAATTTATAAAACTAAAACTATAAACTTTCAATTCAAATGGTTCAAAATAACCCAAGCCTACTTTATAAAATTATAATTATCACCTTTCAATTCAAACGTAGATTAAAATTATTGTTGGGATTTTACTAATCCAACTTTAGACCCACCTAAAACATTACCTATTAACCTCTTAATTACTTAGTACCTCAAAGTAAACAGAGGTAAGAACTAATCGGAGGCTTCCATGTTTGTGAAGTGTTCTTGATCCTTCCTACTAAGTTTGCCCCGGTGAACAGGCCCATGATAGCATCTGCAATCTTCTTAGAAGTAAAATTGCAATTGTTGTTCAATATAACATTATGAGCAAGCATGTTTTTGTGTTATCTGTTGTATGCATAATAATGTGTTGAATGGATGGAACACACACAACATCAACGTGGCTTGTTTATGATTTTTATTTCTCATAACAGAATGTTGATATATCTCTCCTAATAAACAAACTTAAGATAAAAGGATATCATAGATAAATGAAATCAAGCATTTTAATCCAAATATCCCCAAAATTAACAGCCACTGTCTAAACCTTTTGCTTATTGTCTTCTAAGACTAAGCTTAATAGAGTAAAAAACTTCAATTACTTACTAAGATCAGCTTATTTCACTTGCATGCAATCACACAATCAATTTGGATAAGCAATATGAATAAATAAATAACATTCTCTAATGAAAAGACAATTACATAGATTTTCAATTTTAATAAACAAAGTCAAACACCCCTAAACATATAATGAAATGCTAACATTGGAGTTCAATCCTACAGGCTGCAAAACATTTGAAACAACAGAGGCTACAAAATAATTCTTCAAGAAAATTACTTACTGTCTCAATATTATTTGCAGGAGATTTATGTGTGACATCCCTTGTGATGTTCATCTGTGTCCACATCTTCAAATTTGTAGATAATACAAATACAAATTCCAAATCAAAACAGATCAATGTGTAACCTAATAGAGCATAATAAACCAAAGCAAATCAAGCAATAACCCACACAACAAAGTCACCAAAATCAGTAGCTAAGAGCGATACAGAGAATAAAAGCAACCGAATGTTCATCTATTTGATAATGAAATTGCTTAGAACACAAACCATATTCAAAAAACTATGAAAAACAAAACCTTCAACAACAAATATATGTTCCCCACCTGTCGGTGGTGGCTATCGGCTTTTTACAGAGTTTGGATTAGCTGACACAGCACCTCCGGCATCAATCAACGATATACGAACCCAAATTAATCGAACACAGGCTTCAAGAAGATCAATCCTTGAAAATAAAGAACCCACACCACATCACCGGTATCCCGATTGAAAAAAAATGACTATTTAGGGTTAGAAATGGAAGCTGTAACATGAATTAGAATTAAATATTTTGAGAGGGAACTAGAAAATTTTGGGAGGGAACTGAATTAAAGATTTGAAATTTTTTTATGGAGATTAAAATTGCTTGTATTTTTAGTTGACAAAATTACATATTTAAACCTTTATGTTTGTAATAAATAACAAATATAAACATTTAACTATATTAATTACGCTAAACACCCTTTAAGTATTTAAGTTGTTTCAACTTTCAACATTTACATTAACCCCGGTTAGATTTACGAGTTAAATCTAGTCATGTGCAAAACATGTGATGGGTATTTTAGGTATTTTGATCTTTTGTTATTTTTAAACCTAAAACTCACTATTCACGTATCATCGTATCTCATTCAAGAATTTACTCTAAATGGGGGTGTTCGAAAATTAGGGCTAAAACCCACTACAACACTAGGTTTCGAACACTAACTGAAAATGGAGGAACCACGTGAACTTCTGGGTGAGTTTTAGCCCTAATTTTCGAACACCCCCATTTGGAGTAAATTATTAAATAAGATACGATAATACGTGAATAGTGGGTTTTATATTTAAAAATAACAAAAGATCAAAATACCTAGAATATCCATCACATGTTTTGCACATGACTAGATTTAACTGGTAAATCTAACCGGAGTTAATGTAAAGGTTGAAAGTTGAAACAACTTAAATACTTAAAGGTTGTTTAACGTAATTAATATAGTTAAAGATTAATATTTGTTATTTATTACAAACATAAAGGTTCAAATATGTAATTTTGTCTTTTTAGTTTTAGTTACCCTCATCAACCCTAATTGGCTACTATTTAGCTTTGTTCATGAGCCGAACTGAATTAAGCAAGACCTGCTTGTGCTCGGCTTATTTACAAACCAAGCGTCTCGGTTTGGTTTGGATTTTCATAATCGAGCTAAATATTGTGATCTTTGCTCGACTCGTTTCAAAATCGAGCGACTTGTTTCATCAACATATTATTCAATAGTTCAAATACACCAACATCATTCATCTTTAAAAACTTGTAACATGCTAGTGTTATAAAAAAAAATAATACCATTTCTAAATGTATAATTTAGTTGTATTTAAACAGGCCAAAACGAGCGAGCCAAATAAGCAACTACCCAAGCGAGTGATGAGCGAGCTTACCTTGGCTTTTGATCAGCTCGTTTAAAACCGAGTGCAATTCAAACGAGCATTTTTCGAACGTTTTATGTTATGATACTACCCATTTAAACCCAAAATACAATAATTGTTCACCAAAAATCAACACATTTATCTTGTTTTTATGCTTTGAGTCAAAATTGTCACGTCTAGTGAAATATGTTCATTTTTTTGAACGGCGATATTCCCACGTATTCCCTACTTTTTGGGGCGATCGTCCAAGGCTCCAACCGTCGTGAGAACCCATACTCCTTGATGCGCAGGATCCCTGTTGAATTGGTAAACCTTTGCCCCCATCGGAATGAAACCTAGGATAAACCCCAAGCTGACCATTCACTTAGTGTCATCCAAACTTACCTCCAGATGGATTCGAACCCCCGACCTCTATATTGGAAGGTGAGAGCCCTAATCATTGATCTAGGTTTCCAGGACAGTGAAATCTATTCATAACTTGATGTTTATATAATTGAAAGTTCTCTCGAGGTTGGGCCTTTAAATAACTCTCAATTATCCATTATGTTATTTATAATGTCGTAGTTGTCTTAAAAGGTTGTATGAAGTTGAAATAAACATGTTATTAAATCTTAACATGTAATAACAAGTCATATTTGTCTTTAACACATATGCATACTCACTCTAACACATGCATATACACGAAGAATACAAAATTTTCGTGATTTATTGTATAACTAGGTATCTTGCCTAATAAAAATAATAATAAAGTAAAAAATAAAACAACTAGTTTTATGGGAAACATGTAGGAAATATAGATAATTTCCTACAACATTCCTATAATACGTATTTGTTTTCTTCAATAAGTTAAATTAATTATTAATTTGCATAATCAAATAAAAAAAATAAAAAAAAATAGTATTTGAGAATTTTGTTGGAATTATAGATATTTTACTATAATTTTTTGACAAAGCACAATAACTTTTTTTTTTTTTTTCAAAAGTAACGTAGACATTTTTTCTACAAAACTTAAAAAATATCAAAGTTATTTAGATTAATAAAAATAAATGAATTATAATTTGAAATTGGTTTTGTAGGAAATTTGTAGAAAATCTAGATAGTTTCCTACAATTTTTTGACTAAACTTAAAAGGTTCCTTAAATAAAAATAAATAAATTTGTTTTGTGGGAAATTTGTAGGAAGCTTATATATTTTCCTACAATTTTCCAACAACACGTAAAAACTTCTTTTTTTTTTGTTTTTTAATTTAATAAGTTACTTTGATTAATAAATTATATAAAATATTTAAAAAATTATAAATTAGTATTGTGGGAAATTTGTCGGAAATATATATATTTTCCTACAATTTACCGACAAAACGGGAAAAAAATTATTTTGTATCGTTTTGTAGGAAATTGGTCAAAACATTGTCAGAAGATGGTTATATTTTGCTACAAAATAGCGACAAAATTGTTTTTATGGCTATTGTATGGGAAAAATGTAGGAAAAATGTGGGGGGTTTTTTGGTTTAATTTTTTGTAGGTATTTCGTCACTAACTTGTGAGAAACTTTGTTTATAGGTATTTTGTAGGAAAAGTTTATAGGAAATATTTCACTTTTCTAGTGCGCGTTTAGGTTCAACGTGCATTTGGAGATTACTGAGTCAAGCTTAATAAGTTTCCCGTTAGCTACTTCAACTATAAACGAATTTTCTAATCTAGTTCTAGGCAAAGCAAGTAAGGGTTCAAATTGTAAAGATATAAAGCTCTCATCGACCCCTGTATCAAAAAGAATAGAAGCATAATGTCCGTTAACAAGGAACGTACCGTTGACCATGTCATTGTTGGCTTGTGCCTGATCGGCATTGATGTTGAAGACTCTAGCTTGAGCACCCTGGTTTGCTTGGTTTGGCGGATTAGGAGGTATGTTATTCCGGCTGACCCTCAAGTTGCAAACATTAGCCATGTGGCCTGGATCACCACAGATATAGCAAACTCTAACCGTTGGGGGTGCATTTGGAGCAGTAATACGAGGAACATTGGCTTGGTTTGTGGGGACTTTTGGCATCCGACATGTGTTGAAGAAGTGGCCATAGCGTTTGCAGTTCGTGCAAACCCGACATGGATACACGGCCATATGATGGTAGTTACAAGTCGGACACAAAGGCGCGGTACCAGTGTAAACCTTTTTGACTTGAGTGGCGGGTGCAACTTGTTGTATTGGGGTGGCTTGAGTAGCTGCAAAGTTCATGTGGTTGGCCTTCCTTTTGTTGTTGTGCTTCTTGAAGGGGATGGAAGAACCGGCTTGAACTTCTTTGGATGGCTCAGTTGAACTCTTCTTTTCTTCTTTCTTGGACCCTTTTCGAGTGAGAGTCCCGGCTTTAACATGGTTGTCGGTAAGTGTTGCCGAAAGCCGAATGGCCTCCGCTATAGAAGCGGGTTTGCTGCTCCAAACCGAATCCTGAATTTGCATTGGCAGGCCGCCAATGTATTTTTCAATCCCTCTAGACAAAGGGGTCACCATTTCAGGAACTAGAGCACTTAGTTCATGAAAACGGTTATTGTAGGCCATATTTTCACCGCTATCTTGTTTCAGTAACCAAAACTCGTGCTCCAGTTTCATGATTTCATTTCGGGGGCAAAACTCCCGAGTCATAGCTTCCTTCAGTTGTTCCCAAGTTAAGGCAGTTGTGGCTTCTTCACCGAGGGTTCGTTTCTCGGCATTCCACCAAGTAAGGGCCCTCTTTTGAAGGGTCGATGTGGCATACCGCACTTTGAGTTCATTTGGACAATCACAGTTCAAGAACACACTGTCCATGCTCTCGAACCATTGGAGCATTCCCGTGGCTCCTTCAGTACCATTGAACTTTGTCGGGTAACATGAGTTAAAGTCCTTGAAAGAACACCGAGGAGGGTTGATTGGGTGCTGGTTGATAAGTAGAGGGTTCACTTGTTGTTGCAATTGTTGCATCCGAACCACCATATTCGGTAGCACGGCTTCCATCTGACGGGCAATTTCGGTAGCCATCCTTCTGCTTGCAGATCCACCACGTCTACGGTTCATTTTGATTGAGCTGAAATTACAAGCTTGGTTAGAATTTGGATAACAAGAATTTGAATAATATAAGGTTCATTAAGTGTGAGACATCAAAATTCTTGAACCTTAGTTCTTGAAGGTCATAAGGATGGTGGTTCTCTTGAACTTATTTAAACCATGGGAATGATGGTTCATTTGAACTTGTTTGGAATTGTTTGAGAACAAGGAGTGGCATCCAATTGGACCCTTTGACATATTAGAACTTGTAGTTTGTTAGACGTTTGGTATAACATGCTTTGGCCTATAAGTGAAGATACTTTCATCGAGAATCCCCAGGAAAGCTAAACTGGTCCCACAGTACCTCGGGGATTTATACGAATAACTTTCCTAGACAGGAGTCTCAACTACCGGTATTTCACCCTTCCAGTTAGTACATGTCCGTCTTTCAAACCTAGTTCTAACGGGAATAAGATCACAAAGATATTCATATGTTTAGAAGGGTCGCGAATCGCCAAAATCCATGTAGAGTCCACGAGCTTGCGAAGAGGTATAAGGTTTAGAATAGAAGTTTAACATAAGGTTCACATGAGAGTTTTTTAAGGTTCAATATTGAGGGTTCATTGAGGAGGATCATTAAAAGTTCAATGATAGAGTTCATAATGTGGTTCACTAAAAGAAGGTTCTCTTAATGAAGGTTCATAATTGAAGTTCATCATGTAAGAGTTCAAAATGGAAGTTCACTAGGGCAAGAGTTCAAATTGAGAGTTTACTAAGCAAGGGTTCATGATAAAAGTTCACTAAGTATAGGTTCATAATGGAAGTTCACTAACTAAGAGTTCATCATAGAAGTTCACTAAGCAAAGGTTCATATAAGGGTTCATAAAAGTAAGCAACTTAGTTATAGTCTAGGTCACTATTTCTAATCACCTAATTCCATATAACCATGTCTCTGATACCAATCTGTCACACCCCGACCGGTGGCGGAATACGCCGGGGCATGATATGTGAAAGATTGTTTCAAAAGCTCATGATATAAATTCAAAGTTTCATAACTTAAATTACTAAAAGTTCAAAGTCTAACACAAACGTTACAATACAACATCAAAGTCAAATACAAAACATAAATAACTTGATAAACTATCTAGGTCCTTTCTTCCTAGATTTGCCATAAAGTCCTTCACTTAACCTGTCACACATGTAAAGTAAATGTCAACTAATTGAATAGTTGGTGAGTAGTCATATTTTTGATAGCATAAGTATAAACGTATGCAAACTTAAATAGCATTGAGTTTGAATATCATATAGTGAATGAAACAAGCATGTGTAAATGGTGTACCGTTTCTTTTTTAACACTAAAAGCGAAGAGAGTGCGACTCTCTTAGGAATTAAGTACTAGAATACGTGCAAAAATGCATAAGAATAAATGAGTATACAAATACAAGTCCAACACTTAATAATAATTCAACAACAAAGCATTTCATAGTTTGCATAAGTTTCAAGAAGAGTATATAGTTTAAACATTTGAAATAGGACATGTGTGACACCCCAAAATAATTTAAAACTAAAAGGGGATATGAAAACTCACTTGTTTGCTAAGCACTCCAAAAATTACAACTTAAGAAAGTTGTGTAATAACAACACTTGTCAACCTGTTTTTGGAATAATAGGTATAAGAACATGTCTACAAGTTACTTAGTCTCTAAAATTCTAAGGCATAACGCGAGCTTAGACTCATAAGACTTAGGTTTATTAAATAAAATAAGTTCAAATAAATAAATTTATAAGTTCAAATAATTAATTTTACAACTAAGCATTTAAATTTAATAACTTAAGATTTTAAGTTAGAACACTTTATATAAATAAATTTTATAAAATTTTCTTTAGAATATAAATAAAATTATATAAAGCTTACATAAATAATATTTGCAAATTTTAAATATTGAAATGAACCTTAGTTTAACATTTATAAAAATAAAGTGATAAAATAATTTTAATATAAACAAAAGGTTTATACATATTTTTCTAAACCTTTAACACATTAATATGTTTTTATAAGTTAAAAATAATGGTTTTTAAACCTTTATTAATATTTAAAGAATCAATATTATTAAAAATATTATCACTAATTATTTCAGAATGTAAAGGATCATTTTTAGAATTTTCAAAATATCTTATTATGAATTTTATATATTAAAATGATTATTATAACACTTATAATAACTTAAATAAGGAAATAATAACAAAATTAATATTCTGAAATTTATAAAAATTAACAGAACCTTTAAAATGTTGAAATATATTTTATAGAATTATTTTATAATTTTTAAGAATATTTAAATGTGTTAAAAATGAAAAAGAAAATGGGTTTAAGGAGTAAAAACCGGTTCTGATGCTTGGCCTAGGATTCGAACTCGTGACCAACCGTCTCCAACCCAACAGCCTTAACCACTCGGCTGGATGGGTTTTTGTTCAAACTTTTGAAACGAAAATGGTTTTAACTACACCATGGTGTTCTTCCCCATTTAAAAATAAAAGCCCTAGTTTCTTCCCTTCACGAATTCGATCCAACAAGCAACCGATAGCTTCTAAATTCATAGGGCTATCAATCTACACACAAAGGCGAGTCGTTTGAGTATGATAAGCACCTGTAATTGTTTGAGAGGAACTCGGTCGAGTTCGAGTTAAGCTTCGGATGCTCTTGAGCTTGGACCTATCGTTTGAAGCAAATCCCAGAAGGTTACGCTGCTTCTAGTCGACTCAGAGAGTTGTCGCGACGGTGTGGGTGTGTTTAATTTGACTATGGTGAACGAGAGAGATGAATTTGAGTGTTTAGTTCGAGATTAACACTCGGTTAGAAGAATTCAAGTGTTTAACGCGTGATTAGGGTAATTAAGGCATTAATTATGGCCGTTGGAGGTTGTAGGTTGGTCGGCAGAGCGTGGTTGTGCCATAAATGGCCCGATTTCTTGATTGGGTGATGGATGGTGGCTGGTTGATGGCGTGCAGGTCGATTGGGGAAGAAAGGGGGGGGGGGGGGGGGGTTGGCTGAAGGTTTGGAAGAATGGCAGAAGTGGCCCCTCAGATTTTGGCCTTGTGCTCATTCTTGATCAAAATCCCACCACACACACATCATAGTTTCAAAATTATGCAGCTTTGGGCCTTGCTCTTTTATTGCCAAATAATTTAAGCTATTAAAGCCTTTATAAGATTTATAAAATAAGTTTTATAATTATAAAGTCTTAAAGGATTATTTGTTAAACATATTAATTAATAAAGTTTAATAGTTTAAATAAATCTTATAAAGCTTAAATATTAACCTTTAAAAAAAACTATGTTTATAATAACATAAATAATGTCTTTAAATATTTGTTTATAAAACTTAAATATTAGCTATATAAAAAAAAATTATTAACCTATAATTAATAAAATATAAAGTTTTAAACACTTAATTAAAAAAATTTTATAACACACTTAAATAAAATATATATATATATATATATATACGTATTAAAATGAGACGATTTAAAAAGAAATGTTTCACATAACGATGTATTTAGGAATTACAAAAGTAATAATCGAAAATTTGCAAATGTTACAGTAAAACCCTTTTGGATCGCCCTTACTTAAACCAGCATGTTACCGGTTAAACCGGACGGTGGTCGACTGTTATTTTTTTCTCTAAAACTAAAGGATAAAACATTAAAACCAAAGCATATATTTTTAAGCATGATTTTCTTTGTTTAAACATTAATCATGTTTGTAACCAGTATTGTCAGAAGTCAGAACCGGACCGGACCGGAACCGGGAGGTCGACTAGTCCAAAAACAACATGTGAACCGGCCGGTTGAGCCGGTTCACTGGTCGAACCGGATTTCAAGTTTTTTTTTACTAAAATCCAAGGAATTAAACATTAAAATCAAACCTTATATATTTTTTTAACATGATTATGTGTGTTTGAACATATAATTCTGTAATTTTTTTGGAATTTTTTATATATTTATTATGTTATCTGGCTCTTGAATCCGGTTTGACCTGTACCAGTAAGGCGTCCGGTTCGACGTCCGGTCCGGTTATGAAAAGATTGTTTGAAACTAATGCAAATCTACCTACTCTAATAAAGGAGTATTTTTAGGGGACACGTGTCATGTTCTGCTTAAATCTGAACAAGTTTTCCCGCATCTCTCTCCTAATAAATACTATTAATTTTAGTAATTAACTTATATAATTAAATATTAAATAATATAATTTTTCTTCTTCAAATAATTTTACTAATATATTAAAATTTAATAAACAATAAGAATAATTCAATTATATATTATCCTAAATATAATTTTATTATTGTTAAATATTTATTATTATTTAATGCTAATGAATTATATTTTCTATTATCCAACCCGTGTAATATACGGGGTTTTAGGCTAGTAATAATATATAAAAATCTTAGTGAAAGTGTAGGAAGCTAAATAAATTAACCAAACCCACCAAAATGTTTGTTAATTAATGTAATTACAAATTAAAATTTGTTATTAGGAATGATAGTGAGTAAGGCTTGAGAGGAACGGTGTGTTTTAAGTTTATGTGCTGTCTTATATGTTAAGGAAGCAAAAGGGTAACTCGACTACAAAAGGACAGCCATAAACTCAAGTAACTTCTATGAAATGCAAGTTGTGTACCACTCAAGCATCTTTGTCACTTGTTTAACTAACACAAAAAATAATATATACAATCCTAGTAAAAGTGTGAAAAAAAAAAACAAAATAATCACAACCTAACATATGACCCAATCACAAAGTCTGTAGATTCAATTTGTAAATGTATGTTTATATGTTAACACGCCCCATTTACGGTGCACACATATAATTTATATATGTTATATGTGTAGGCCCTCAAAGGGCCATAGTAAAATTGCATCAATTTTAACGTTATTTTACTTATTTTGTGAAAATAACGTTAAACATGTTGGGATGATCAACTTCAAACGATAACTTTGAGCCGTTGACTCTTTTGGAGCAGCCTTTCTATCCCAACTGGGACATTGGTAAGGTTTGTGTCTATCCTTCCTCCCCAGACCCTACTAAAAAGTGGAAATATACTGGATAAGTTTGTTTGTTTGTTATTTATGTTTATATGCTAACAAATTAAATGTTGTTACAATTAGAAGTGTTTGATTAATGCTAACATCATACTTAATTATAAAAGCTTGTCACTTTTTAACTAACACAAAATAATATATACAATCCTAGTAAAAGTGTGAAAAAAAAACAAAAAAAATTAAAACCTAACATATGACCCAATCACAAAGTCTGTAGATCCAATTTGTAAATGTATGTTTATATGCTAACAAATTAAATGTTGTTACAAGTAGACGTGTTTGATTAATGCTAAAATCATACTTAATTATAAAAGCTTGTCTCTTGTTTATCCCAAAACCTGTTTGGTTTATACCACGTATTGGGTATACCTACAACTCTACAAGTTTCAAATATATCCATTAGTTTATTGAAAATACATGTTGGGTATACCCAACTTAAACATACGTCGAGTATTTTTAGGTTAAACGTGTAAAAAATTAAGAAACTTGAGATTTGGGATTGGAGTGAAACACATAGGAGCTATGAAAAGACATCCAAATCATACTTAAAATAAATATAAAAAAGAAAACCAAAGCAAGCCACACCTGCAATAAATAAATGTATTACACAGATCTTAGACAAATTTAAAGAAGGTTTTTGTACGTTCATCACAAAATATTTTCTATATCCCAATATACCAAATGCCAACAATTAATGCGAAAACAACCAATTGAAAAGTAAAAGGCATGCTTTTAATCTACCAAGCTACCAACAAGTGATATACCATTTGATCCATATATCGCTAAAAAATTTTACTAAAATACATCATACATGGATTTTCCTACGAATCCATTGATTATATATGATTTATTATATTATGACTTCTTTAATATTTGGGAATGACATATGTTATCATATAATCAGGTAAACAAGTATATCATTAATGCCAACAATTAATGCGAAAACAACCAATTGAAAAGTAAAAGGCATGCTTTTAATCCACCAAGCTACCAACAAGTGATATACCATTTGATCCATATATCGCTAAAAAAATTTACTAAAATACATCATACATGGATTTTCCTACGAATCCATTGATTATATATGATTTATTATATTATGACTTCTTTAATATTTGGGAATGACATATGTTATCATATAATCAGGTAAACAAGTATATCATTAAATTGCATACTCTTTACATAGTTGCGAAAGTATTTATAAGTAATCTTATAGAGACCCGTGCCCGATTAGATGAACATATACCCATCCAAAATGTAACAGGTTTCTGGTATGTTTATAAAGTTTGGGGTTTCATTGCCATGGTTACTTGTTATCTAAATTTTGAACATAAGTATTAAAACAATAATAATGATTATAATTTAAGCTTGTTTATGAGCTAACCTTTTCTTTTGTATTTAATTTGTAAAAGCTGGAATTGGATGCTTCTTTTAAACTGTTTTACGTGGGTTTGGTGCAATTCCCCGTATGTTGCCATTTGATGCTGTTTTTCAGTTACACATTTCATCAAACACCTAAATCTTATTAATTTCAATCAACATTTCATCTCCTTTTGCCAACATAATTTGTCTTCTAATATGGACATACTCTTCAATGGCTTTCTGTTTGTTAATTTCAATCAACACCTAAATCAGTTTTCCAAGCGATTGGTAACTAAGATTGATTTATCGATTGCTGACCGTGAGACTGTATCCCCTGATGAGCGGGAACCTCGTGTGATAGGTAAACCCTCGCCCACCCATAGGCTTGGAAGCAGATATTAAGCTCAAGATTTTCCCCTCACCTGATATCTATTAAAGTGTCACAAGTAAGACTTGAACATGATATCTAAAAAAAATATAGTCAAGCCTTAAGATATGCCCATTTCTTAGTTTTGGGTGTAGGGAATCTTGTGATTTTTGTTTATTTTATTGGGTGAATAAAATAAAGGAATCTACTTTCTTTTTGGGTAATCACAGCAAGCTGTAGCTTGGCAACAACTACTGTCTATTCACTCCATTTTTCTCAACTTTACTTTAATTATGCTCTGAGAAGTTAACACTTTGTTGTCTGTTACAATTTTCACTTTTCACCCTTTGATCATCATGACATTTTGAAGAACAAATAGAGGTGGTATGTGATCATCCATGGAGGATTTCTTTTCTTTTGCACTGTAAAGCTGCCATTTTGTTCCTTGTTGAGTCTTGCAAGATTAGTGTAATCCTAAGCCTATTTTTGGTCAAACCCACTTTTTTCATATTTATCCCTATACTTTTCTTCGTCTTGAATCTTGATTGATCACAACATATGGCTTCTTCAGAGGAAGATAATAATAATAATAATGAAAGTGAAATGGGTTTTCAATATAGAGGTGAAATGAGCTCAGGATCCATGTTCAACAAGCCCTCAAATGGGTCTGGTAATCTATTCGGGTCGGACTGGGTTCCACTTGATAATTTCGGTGGTTCATTAGGTTACCCAGTTGGGCTGGAGAATCATCAGGGTCTTGTTCAACATTATCATTCTGGTTCTGGTTCGGGTCCGGGTTCAGGTTCTGGTTCAGCCACTGGTGATTTGTTCCCAAAGCTTGGGTCTTTTGGAAGTGGGAATTTCTCAGAAATGGTCAATCCCTTTGTTAACCACAATACGGTACCGTTTTACCACAAAATACAGAATCTTGATCATGTTTGAATGTGTGTGAGTTTGATTTGATAAATGTGTTTTCTTTGATTTTAGAATGGTGAAAGAGAAGAAAGAAATGATGGGTCTGGTGATAATACTTCAGAAAGAGATGAAAAGAAACAGAGAATTGATTCAAGAAGCAAACAGATTGGAAAACAAGTTAAAGATAATGTTAATGGTGGAGAAGCCCCTAAAGAAAACTATGTTCATGTGAGGGCCAAAAGGGGTCAGGCTACAAACAGTCATAGTCTTGCAGAAAGGGTATAATTTCTGTGTCTTTTTTATAAATTTTGAAAGTTTTGTGTCATATTTGAAAGATTATAGAAGTAGGTTCTTTCAGGTTAGGAGAGAAAAGATCAGTGAGAGAATGAAGTTGCTTCAAGACCTTGTTCCTGGATGTAATAAGGTAAACTAAACTGTAGATTTCATGGTAGTTTTATATTTGTGTAGTTTTTATAAGTTTTTAATTTTGATTGTGTATTAAATTGTGTAAAGATCACTGGAAAAGCAGTGATGCTTGATGAGATTATCAACTATGTTCAATCTCTGCAACACCAAGTAGAGGTATGTTATGTTAACTTCTTGGTCTACTCAATCAATAAATTATACCTGCCTACCTGGCAATCTTGACCCGTAACATGAGAAATGAGTAGATTTGGGTATATGATTTTTGTATTTTGGGTTGAAATGGGTAGCGTTATGACATAGAACGAGTTGAGATGGGTAACATTTAACACAATGTGGGTCTAGATGTGTAACTTAAAAACTATGTGAATATAATGAATTCAAACGGGTAAAGATGATCAGTAATAAATTTGATGAGAAAATCATTAAAAGTTATTCAAATAAACTATTTGCTTAGTTATAATTCATTTTAATTTAAACAAAATTGATGTTTTATAAAAAAAACCCATTTAGACCCAAACTGATTTTGCTTAAACCCATTCTGACCGCACCTATCTTTACCCACTCCCGTTCTAACCCATTACCTAACCCAACCCACCCCACCCATTTTGCCAGGCATACATGAAATAGTTGTTTTAGGATTTGAATTTGAGTCTATATCAAAAGGTCTGTCCCTATTTATATATTGAAATTAGATCATTTTTTTTTAATCTATGGAAATAAATTAGGTGATTGAATTCAAGTGAACTCAGGAGTTCTGTGTTAGAACTGTAGAACTTAAAATCTTTGCTTTGAATTTGATCAATCATCAACCTCTCTACATATCTTGATCTTGATTGATCAAAGATTTATAATCTTGCAATTCATAGTCATGAACTAATGATTTTGATTTCAAGTATATATAACTTCTTTCTTGCTGCAGTTTTTATCAATGAAACTAGCCACGGTGAGCCCTGAACTGAATATCGACATGGATCGCGTTGTATTTAAAGATGTAAGTTCCTGCTAATTTACTCATATTTTCTCATTATAATGATCAAAATTTGACAGATGAATAGATAAATTATGGTTTGCCTTTTAGTTTTTATTTTTGTTTTTTATTTTTTTTATTTTAATTTTGTGTATATGTGCAGATTCTTCAATCACGGGGTAGCAGTTCGAATCCCGCTTTTGGATTTGGACCATCATTAAGTTCTTCAAGTTCATATCCACATGGAAGCTTGCCCAGTATTCTAACTACAACTGCAACAATGCATCCTGTTCATCCCCAGGTACATTGGTTTCATTTATTATAGTTCAGTTTCAATTATAAATCCATGTAAAATTTTTTAACCTTCAAGAAGGGTCTGATTGAAATCAAGGAGAGGGGGTAGCAAATCAAAATGAAAAACTCACATTGGGTTTAGGAATAATCAGGCTCGAACTAATGACTTCCACCACGTCACCACTGAGTTATATCCCTTCCCATCTGGTTTGAATCTAACTTCTACAGTTTTATGCCTTTAAGCCGTTAACCCTTTAAACGACACATGTTCATTGGTTAGCAGGATATCGAATGGGCTCATAAGTTTTTCTAATGTCGGTTTTCGTGGTTATAAAAAAAGAAACTTGGTTTTTTTTAACCAAAAGTGTAAAACATATTGGAATTATATAGTTTATTGTGAATTTCTCTTTTAGTAACTTCACATGAACCTGTTTTCTGATATCATCATTTTGTAATCTTATAGCCTGTATGGGATAATGATCTACACAACCTTCTCCAAATGGGGTTTGATGCTAGTACCACCATCAACAATCTTGGACCGAATGGTAATCGCTTTATAAATCTTTCTAACATGAAAAGCGAAACAAATGATCACTGATCATAAAATTTTGTTTCTTTCTTTTAACCATGAATTGTGTTTTGTGTCAAGCAGGACGATCACAGATGAACCTTTAGAAACCAGGAAACTTTTGACTGGGCAGATTAAAGTTTTTGTTATGAAAGAATGCAAGTTTCAAAAGTCGGGTTGCATAGGTGGTTGTTCCCTCTTTTAACTGTTTGTTCTTCGAGTTTTAGCAGAAGATGATCGTCGAATTTTACAAATGATGTACATTTTAAACAAATGTAAGAGGGAAGAAAAAGAAAAGAAAAGATAAATAGAGGACTTAATTCAAAAAAAATAAATAAAAATGCTTGAAGTGTTATAAGGTTTGTGGGGGATTAAACAGTTGAAAAGTACAATTTTGATGTAAAGAGTGTTGATTTTAATTTGAAAATATTATTATGTATTGGTTTGGGGATGATAATTTTTAAGGTTTTTTGTTCTATGAAGCAGTGATCTCCTTAGGTAAAGGGGAAGGGCTTTATCTTTTGTATTTGTAGGTTATGTTCTTATTTTAGAAATATTGAATTTCTTCTAAAGATACTATTTATTTTGCGATGTTCTATCATAGCTAGTTTCTTTTTCTCCAACGCGATAACTCGAGATGATCTCAGATATCAAAATACAAACATTTAATTACAACGGTTTTTATTTCAATATAAAACCTTGAGGCATCAGCAAACCTGATGTCAAACGCATGTTACAACACCTATAAACTTAAAAACCCAAAACAACAATAAAAATCCTAAAAATCTTGGTTTTATGTAACTTCAAACCCGACCCATAATGTCAACATGATCATAAATACGAAAACATGGAAAAATGTTTTTACTTTAATGTAAAGTCATAAAGCGTACCCTGTTGTTAGAGTAGTCAAAACAAAAAATAACAAAAGTTTATTATTATCCTATTATAATAGTCAAACTTTTATAACCAAAACAAAAAAAATAAACAAAAAGTTTATCTTCCAAACTTTTGTAGACAAAACAAAATAACCAAAAGTTGCTATTCATAAATATTTAAATGAAAATTTTACTATTAAAAATTTCGTGACCAAAACAAAAGAAAGTTTTATTTACTATTCTCAATTTAGAATAGCCAAACTTTCATGGTGAAAGCATACTAACAAATACTATTTAAATCTTTGCAGTCAAAATAAAATATTTAAAAGTTTCGAATTAAAATTAAAATCTTACTATTGAAATTTTTGTGGCTAAAATAAAATAAACAAATGCTTGCTAATCGCATGTTAAGACAATCAAACTTTTCTAGAGAAAAAAAAAACAAAAAAAAAAAACATATAATTTTTTTTGTCAAAACAAAACAAAAAAAAAAAAAAAAAAAAACTATTCCTTTGTTAGAATAGTCAATTTTTCCTGGTAAAAACAAACAAAAAAGAATTTATTTTAAAAATTTTGTGATCAACACGAAAGAAAACACAAGTATATTAATCATGTTGTGGCCCAAACAAAAGAAATAAAAGAGTACTATTCAACGAAAGAACAAAAAATTAATATTCAAACTTTTATGCCCAAATAAAAGAAACAAAATTTCATGGTTAAACTAAAAGTTAACTGTTCAAACTTTTATTACTGAAACAAAATAAACAAACCTCCTTTTTTTTTCGTGTTATCATAGTATCAAGTCTTTTATTTCCTTTCACTTTTACATATAAAGGTTATGGTGTGATAGAGGGAAGGAGGTTCAAGTGGTGTTCACTGACACCCTCGTGTCACCTCAAACCTGACCACATCATATAACACTCATTTTGATAAATAAGTTTTCAAATACTTTAGTATAATATATTTTCAAATAGAAAAAAAACTGGTGAGTACACACTTTTTTGTAAACACGCAACCCCATACAAAGCAACATGGACCATTGTACTTATTTTCCTTTCTTAACTTGTAAATAACATAACACAGTTAAACAGACTTGTTCAGTCACATGACCGAGAACATCACAATAGCTTCCAACCACGAAGCTAAACGCATTAACTGATAAAACCCTAATCGGGACATGATGTAGTAATTTCTCTAGAGTCATCATTCATTCTAGAGGTGCACAAATTAGTTTTAAAAAAAAAAAAACGGTTCCGGTTAAAGTCGGGCGGTTTTTATTGGGTTTTAGCCTAGTAAAGGTGAAACTGGTTATGGTAATTCCGGTTTCAGATTCTTTGAGAAACCGAAACCTCCTGTACCATCGGTTTGGATAAGATCGGTTCATTTTCTTTTTTCCGTTCTGGTTTGGGGGTTTTTGCCCACCTCTAATTCAACATTTTAAACTCAGCCCAATATTGCAAGAAAGAATCAGGCCCAGGTTGATCAAATTGAACCCATAAAGCGGCAGATTACACAAATCCACTCCTAACGGAACAAACACCAAACAACAGTCGTTAAAATTTCGATCAAAAAAATAAATATATAAATCTAAGGTTTAAGTAAATTGTCAGTCTGCAAGGTAAGAGTCCCATACTATTAGAGTTTGTGAGTTCAATTCCCATTGTTGTCAAAATTTTGTAAGACATAGCAATGACACACGACCCGGCCTAGAGGTGCGCAAATCGGGTTTTTTTTTCTGAAACCGGTTCCGGTTTCAACCGGTTACAGTTCCGGTCAACAAAGTCAAAACCCGGTTCCGGTTTCGGGTTTTGACCTGCTCCAACCGGTTTTTGACCGATTCCGGTTCGGGTTTTGGCCGGGTATAGGTGGAACCAGTTCCAGTTTTCCCGGTTCCGGTTCTAATTTGTCTGAAAAACCGGACCCGTTGTACCCTCCGGTTCGGTTATGACGGGTTCTGGTTCGGGTTGTCGGTTCCGGGTCCGGGTCCTTTTTTTGCCCACCTCTAACCCGGCCTATCACCAGGCTTTGTGTCTTAGCCAAAAGCGTTTTACGCGGCAAGGTTAAAGTTTCATGCCCGGTTTTTCCTTGGCCCGTCAGCAGAGTTGGGTGGAGCCTCCGCTGCAATCGTAGCATAGGGAGCTTCTCTCATGCCACTGAAAAATGCACCGCTGCAATTGTAGCATGAGTGTAAGGCTGATGTTTCAATACTCAATCACTGCACTCTGAGGCAACGGTCTTGCCGTTACATCAACCGTCGTTCTAAAAAAAAGTAAATCGCCAAATAATTCAACCACTAACACCAATTTGCAGCTTCCAAACATGAGTCTCATCCAATCCTCAATGGTAAAGCGTTCTTCTTCATGTTGATGTTTATAGTTTGTAATTTAGCATTCTTATTCAACTTATGATTTGTTCGTAGGGATATGGTCGTATGAACCATTAAACAAATTGCAATTTGCATTTTGAGAATATTATATTATGATGATTGATATGCCCAATTATATGAAGCCAGTAGTGAATGAGGTTTTATAATGAAGAATTTTTGTAACTTGTAAGGATGTTAATCTTTGCTTGCAGAACACATTTGTGTGCAATATCTTAGTTATACCCTTATTTTTGGTTATTTTTTACTGTAATTATAGTAAAATGAAATATTGATTAGCAACCCAGAATTGTTATGCATAATATCACATAAGTCAACTGTATGATAAGTCTTACAAATTAATATTTCACATGTCAAACAAACAAACAAATTTACTAAATATGTTCTTATTCTTTAGTAGGGTCAGGGAAAAATGATGTAGGCAAACATTACCACTATCTCAGTTAGGATAAAGAGACTGCTTCGAAAGAGTCCCCAACTCAAAGTTATCGTTTGAAATTAATCATCCCAACGATTTTAACGCTATTTTCACAAAATAAGTAAAATAACGTACATATCATCTGCTCGTGAGATTATTATTAATGCTCACTCCTTTATTGTGCAATCTCATCCGGAATCTAATTCGGGTTGTTCAAGTCGGATAATATGATTTTATATTCGAGTCGGATCGGGTTTCGGATATGCAAAAAACTAGTTTTTCAGGTCGGATATACGAATAACCCGAATAAAACCGGTTTATTCGGGTTGTTCGGATGTAAGGGGCCGTTTGGTTGGATCTGAATCATTAAGTGCTGAATGGTTAAGATGTCTGAATGGTTAAGAGAGTCTGAATGGTTAAGAGGGTCTGAATGGTTAAGAGGGTCTGAATGATAACTGTTTGGTTGCACATCTGAATGGGAAAAGAAAAAAAAAAACAAAAACAAAAACCCTTCTTGTCGTTTCAAGCCATGAACCAGTCGAAACCCTAGCCTCCCAATCGCAGCCCCATCTCCTCCCAAGACCTTCGATCGCAGCCCCATCTCCTCCGTTCAAAACCCTAGCCTCCCGCATCTCCTCCACCGCGGCAAGCCCTGATGCCAGTCGCCAAGACCTTCGATCGCAACCCCATCTCCTCCGTTCGAAACCCTAGCCTCCCGCATCTCCTCCGCCGCGGCAAGCCCTGAAGCCAGTCGCCAAGACCTTCGATCGTAGCCCCAATCTCCTCCGTTCGAAACCCTAGCCTCCCCGCATCTCCTCCGCCGCGGCAAGCTCAGACTTCAGTGAATCGTACCCCATCGTTCGAGGTGGTGGTGGCCGATTGCATCCCTTTCAACGGTGGTGTCGGCTGATTGAACCCATTCAGACGTTCAAGCCCTCCTCTCTTTCTCATTCAGACTCCATCTCAAGTCTGAACCATTCAGACCTTGGTTCAGACCTTGAGCCCCATTCAGATGTCATTTTCCCCCCAAACAAACGGTCTGAATCTGAACCATTCAGATTCAGACCCATTCAGACCCATTCAGATCTAAACAAACAGCCCCTAAGAATGGTTTTTCTGGTCGGATAATATATTTTGATATTCAGGTCGAGTTTCTGCTAGACCAAAAAAATTTTCAAATCCAAAAAACCCTATTCGAATAACTCGGTATCCGACCAAATTAACACCCTAACTTAACCTAAGAATTGTAAACAAACAAAACGTTCAACGAACCGTTCAACAAGAAGTTCATTTATGTTCGTATGTTCAATAAATGAACAAATACAAACAAGTAAATTTTGTTTGTTTAGTTAAACGAATGAACATGAACATATGTCATGTTTGTTTATTCGTGTTCATGAACATTTGATACTTTGTTCGTTTATGTTTATTTATATTTATTCGTTAAATGTGTTTTGTATTCATAATTTTTGTTTTTAGTTTATGCTGTGGAATTCTTTCAAAGGATGAGTATTCTAGTCAAGAGTATCACCTCTGTTTCAACTGTTCAATCAGATTCCAAACTTATCAGAATAATCAAAGATTTGATCGTACAACGACGACATGTTGAAGCTCTTCAACTTTACAAAAATCAACCCCATCTTCATGTAGACGCTTTCACCTCCATTCTTCCTTCACTCGTAAAAGCATGTTCACTCTCTGAAATTCACCATGGCTTTGGTATTCAGCTTCATTGTCACTCCCTGAAAATGGGTCTTGATTCAGACCTCCTATTTGCAAATTCAATCATATCATTTTACTATAAATTTCAGGACTTTAAGTCTGCTTGCAAATTGTTCGATGAAATGCCTCAAAGAGATTGTATATCTTGGAATACTATGATAAATCATTTATCTCGAAATGGGTATTTGGTGGAATCATTGATGATGTTTAAAGAAATGTATGAATGCGGGTTTGTGGCAAAACCTGAGTTGATTGCTGGTGTTCTTTCTTCATGTGCTTCGTATGGATGTATACGTGTAGGAAAAATGATTCATGCGCTTTCTATTGTTGATGAGAGATTTATGAATACAGTGTTTCTATCAACAGCACTTGTGGACTTGTATTGGAAGTCTGGTGATTCAGTGATGGCTTTTCATGTTTTTGATCAAATGGTGGATAAAAATGAGGTTTCTTGGACTTCCATGATTGTGGGATATGTTGGAATCCATGATTATTCTATGGCCCTTGATTGTTTTAGACAAATGCAGTTTGAAGGAATTAAGCCTAATAGAGTGACACTGATATCTGTTTTACCAGCATGTGTAGAATTAGGCACCATTAGTCTTGGATACAGCTTCCATGGGTATGCTTTTCGCCATGGGTTTAGTTCGGATATACGGTTGTTATCATCTCTAATTCATCTTTATTCAAAACACACCGAGTCATTACCTATTGCAGAACGAATATTCGAAACTTCGACACAAAAGGACATTGTGTTTTGGAGTTCTATTATTGCAGGGTGTTCTCAGCATAAACAAAGTGCTGAAAAGTCCATATTGCTTTTTAATCAAATGCAAAAAGGGGGAATTTTGCCCAATTTTGTAACCCTGTTGGCAGTACTCACTGGCTGCATTAATATACCATCAATAAGCCTTGGATGTGAAGTCCATGGCTATGTGTTGAAATCTGGTTTTGATTCTGATTTATCCATTAAAAACTCTCTTATCAATATGTACTCAAAATGTGGATCTCTTGAAGATTCACATCATGTTTTTCAAGAAATCGCTAACCCAGATTGTGTTTCTTGGAGTGCACATATTAACGCGTATGGCATCCATGGTTATGGTGAAAAAGCTTTACAACTTTTTGCTGAAATGAAAGCAAAAGGAATAGAATATGATTCAATCACAACACTTGCTGTTTTATCGGCATGTAACCACTCAGGGCTCGTTGAAGAAGGGCATAAACTGTTTTCTGAAGTTGAAAAGGATGAATCTTTATCGGTAAATTTGGAACACTATGCTTGTTTTATTGATCTTCTTGGACGTGCAGGAAAGATTGAATTAGCAAGTGAAGTATTGAGAACAATGCCCATGAAACCTAGTCCAAAAATGATGAGTTCTTTGGTGTCTGCTTGTAAAACACATGGAAGGTTAGATGCTGCTGAAAGTTTGTTAAGTTGGTTTATCGAGTCAGAGCCTGGTAATGCGGCTAACCATACGTTGTTGAGTATGATTTATGCTGAATATGGTAAATGGTTTGATGTGGAAGGGGTTCAATGGGATATGAAATCAAGGGGGTTGAAAAAGAATTATGGGTTCAGTAGAGTTGAAAATTAGGCCGGATTTGTCATTTAACTAATGTGGTTGCAGATATCCATGGATCGTGACTAACTTTTGCTGTTGAAGAGAGGTTTGATGTTTGATTAATCATATTTATGTTTTGTATAGTTTTAACATATTTTTGTAAACAGCCAAGTGCAGTTTATCAAGCTTAATAACTTCTCTAATTTCATTCAACCAAATCAAGAATGGGTCAAAACTGATGATACGAATACTGACATCAAGTAGAATATGGTCCTTCAAGAACATATATTTCTATGCAGACGAAGAACTTTCAAATCATACATGATTAGATATTATGTGAAAAACATTACAGATGTGAATTTGTTGATAAAAATATGGAGTGTCGAGTCATGGTCTAACATAGAAACCATATTATATTCTTATTATGTCTGGCAAAATTGGTGGGTTGGATAATGGGTCAGAATGGGTGCGGGTCATAATAAGTTTTAAGCAAAATTAGTTTTGGTCTAATTGGATTGTTAAAAAAAATCAATTTGGTTTAAGTTAAATTTTTTATAACTAAACAAATAGTTCACTAGTATAATTTTTAGTGATTTTCTTATCAAATATGTTATTAATCATTTTAAACGTTTAAATCTGTTGGACCCGTATTATGTTAAAGTGTTAACCATCTTAACCCATTTCATATTATGATGTTACTCATTTCAATTTATTATACAACAATTGTTTACCTAAACCAGCTCATTTATTTGGACTTAGGTAAATTAGTTTTTTTTAACGACACTTAAACTGTCGCGTCGTCCTACCTTCAGTTATCCTGGCGATTAATAGGAACCCGAGATTAAAACCTTGATTCGTTCATTCACCTGAATATCCATTAAATTGCTCCCAACAAGGTTCGAACCCAAGACCTCCACATTGGGAGGGTGGGTCTTTACCAGTTGAGGCAATTATCCGGGTAGGTAAATTCCTTTCTCAAACCAGAACAACTCTGAATGTTAGGGAAGATAAGGGAGGATCACCTGAGCGAACTGACCGAAGGAACTTGACTTATCCGAACCGAACGATAGCGCCTTAAAACTAAGAGCAGCGTCGTCGCTTGATCGGCGGGGAGGAGCATCTCAAAGTATGGGGCAAAGGATCAAAGGCTTTGGCTTTGTCACCTGGAATCCACCACAGGTTGGGTTTGAGAGCCGTGTGATGGGTGACTATCCAGCACGGTTCGGAGAGCACTTTAAGTCTGCGCTGGTGAATGGAAGCCCCCCTATCAAGCAAGATAGAAGCGGCTCTTCACACGGCGGAGTCAATAACTAGGGTTATCGTTGTTGGTTAAACAGACCCCTTAGAGATCTTTCATGTGTTTTTTTTATTATTATCTTTGGTTATTTTATTTATAATATTTAATTTATAACTAGTATACAGGACCCGCGCGTTGCGGCGGGGTCTGATATACTGACATAAAAAAAACCAACAGAACATGAGGTTAAAATCGTGTACAATAAAATGCACGGAAATACCCTATACAACATCTATAACGTAAGCTTTGAAACTAAGGGTTGAAGATTAAGAACTTATTTAATAGTAAAGAATGTGGTTACAGAAGACTTAAAAAAAAGGCCATGCGTAAATGTAGAATTTATAAATGATACAAATATTATAAAATTATTAAATGTAAATCGTATATATATGTAGTATATATAATACTCATGGTTTATAAAATTATTAAATCTAAATCGTTTATGAACTAATTACGATCAAAATGATATAAACGATACAAATATTCGATAATGTACGGATGCGTTATAGGCATGTAAACAACGCGCAAAATTTCTGTGACCGTTTGGGTTAGAAATTTATATAAACGTTCATGAGGCCATTGCGATCAAATTAATATAATTATGACATTTATCAGACAACCTAATGACGCGTTAAAATCATGTGAACATTAAAAATATGTGAGTAAAGTGAGAGGGGACTTTAAGAATAAGAGTTCAAAGTTCAGGGTTATAAACGAAAATTTCAAATTAATTGAAAAGTATTGAAATCTATCTTTTTGATCTTTATACACGGTAGTGAATAGTGATTATGTGAGAGTTTGTATCCTGTGAAAACCCGGTATAAGAAAGAAAACCCTAAAACCCTATATAGACCATTGATTTGGACTTTTGAAAATAAAATATGTGGTACACATTAAACTTAAATAAAAAATTAGGTTTTGGATAAACAAATGAGTTTTAATGTGGGTTAATGTAGACCACATGTTTATTTTCAAGATTCCAAATCAATGACCCAGATAGGGTTTAAGGGTTTTCTCTCTAAGATCGGGTTTTCACATGATATAAACTATATATGTGTGTGTGTGTGTGTGTGAGAGATTTTGGGGCCCACCGTGTGTGTGATGTTGGGTGTGTGTGTGATATGTGTGTGAAAAAGTGAACAATGTTTATGTGAGAGGAAGAATCTTTGCGATTTAAACTATCTAATATTTTAATTTTTCTTTTTAAATTTTAAAAGTATGACGGCTGTAAAAAAATGATAAATAAATTGTTTAAAGTGATGATGTCACCAGTTGCCACTTGCAAACGAAATACGAAAGGGCCATTCAGCTAGGTGGGATGGGCGTATTCGAGTTGGGCCCGGATATATGGACATTGTTGCGGAAACCGTGTGACTCGTAGGTCTTTTACAGGTCGTATGACTTTATTGATCTAGTTCAAACAAATTTGAAGTACTTTTTATAGGTTTTAAAACAATATATGACATGTATACACTTATATAGGTCGTAATACGACATTTTTTAAAAATTTTGTTTGTTTATAAGACATATAAAGTATAAATATATATTGTTTAATTTATGTAAATATATTAAATCATTTAAGTGCATTTTAAATTTTAATAATATTTTAGCATAAATATGTTTAATCGTTTAATTTAAGTATAACTATTTAATATAATCATTTAATTTATGAAATATTGATATCTATATAATGAATGTTTGAATGTACGGTTTTCATGCTTTTAATTGTTTCAGTATATACCATTTTATTCGTTTTTCTAGCATACACAACAAACAAATGAAATACGTAAAACGCAGATACATAACATAGATTGTTTGTACATCAAAATATGAAAATAAAATGCTAAAATCACCTAAACATGTCTCGCAACGACATAAATCGAAATATTGAAGCAGCAGCCTGTTGATCCATCAATCATTACACAACTAGAGGTTTACCCGCGCGTTGTCGCCAGTGGCGAAGCTTGACGAGGATCCCAGGGGGGGCGAAACAAAAAAAAATTTTCCCGGGGGGGCGAATTAAAGATTTTTAAAAAATTTTACACTACGCATCGGGAAATATACACTACTACGCGAAAAAACAGGGGGGGCGACCCATGGTTGTCGCGGTATCCCCATATTAAAACAAAAAATGATATCTAATCAATTAAAATTATGTCAAATAATATACTAAGTCATACTACTCTATCAATATAGATATTGATATCTAATTATGATAGCGGTAAGAACATCAAAAATATTAATCGTTCCTTGATACATGTATTTAATCACGATAATAGGCACAATGTGAAAAATTATATAACCAAAACAACAAACACATAGTTTGCATTCATAAAGTTGCTATTTTTTAATTGGTATCAATATTTATTTTAAGAATTGTTAATGTTATTTTTTAATTATTATTGTTATTTAATAGTATTGTTAGTATTAATTATTTAATTTATGCATGCGTCAAAAATTTCAATCTCTCGTTGCCCTGGAATCATGACAGATTAATTGTTTGCTCTAAAATTAGAATATATATATACACAACTGCTACAGTTTTCATCCACTTAAAATAACTGTTATAAGAAATCGTCTCTAAAAACATAAAAATAAACATAACCGCGTCAAAAATCTATATTAGAAAACCATGAGGTGGGAAATTATGTTACCATTTCTAATATAAGAACGCATGCACAATCTCGTGTAACCAAAACACAGATATAAAAACATGTTTCAACAGTTGTTACTTCGACTCAAAATCCTAAAGTGTAGCCATTATAAATGTATCTGTCACACCATAATAAAAAAAATGTTGTGCATAGTTGTAAAAAATAGCATTAATAAACACGAACATAAGACGACTAAACAAAACGGTAACAAATTAATTATTATTTAACAATTACTGTTATTAATTAACTTTGAGTCAATATCCTGCCGAATATCAAAACATAGACCAAAAAGCCTGTCGTAATAGCTTTCAAATTAATATTTAAAGCCCGTTCGTAATGTTTGTTAGCCCGCCCTAAAACAATTAATTAACCCGTAATAAAAGATAATCTCAATAGTAAGAAATACCAACCCAAATAAAAGCATAAAATGTTAAAAATTATATAACTAACGCAAAAAAAAGACACACAATCGTAAGATTATTTCAAAAAAAAGTCTAGAATCGTGGGTAAAAGGGACAAATTTTAGCATATATTGAGTCATGCAAGTTTGTCAATATGTGTATTTGATTGTGATGATGGTAAGAAAATCATGAATATCAAAAGTAGACCAAAAAACCGTTCAGAACACATGTTAGCCCATCCTGAAACAATAGTCAAACTGACGCAAAAACAAGTGCCAATCGCAAGAAAATATGAAGCCAAATATAAGCGCAATATGTTAAAAATCATATAACTAAAAAAAAAAAGGCTTCTTTTATCGTAAAATCTACTAAGAAGAAATGTAAGCATAAAACAAACAAATATTTAATAATTATTTTTTAAATAATATTAAACTGGTAATATTAAACATTTTTTTAACAACAGAGGATCTTCGTGTAGTAACCACAATTAACCGGCTGATGCAGCCAAGAATGATTCCTAGGCCGTCGCGAGACCTTATTCCCCAGAACCGGATAAATTCATAAATTTTCTATCCCGATTAGGTTTGAACCCATGAATGTCTAACCGTGCCATAGAGATCAGCGAGAACCGGACAAATTCATAAATCGTCTTCCCTGTTCAGGTTTGTCCCATATATGTTTAATTATTTAAACTAGGTTTAACCCATCTGCGCGTTGCGGCGGGTTATCACAGTATACTCCCGAGAACGGGTATTATATATCATCTGCAAAAACATAAGTTATACAGCAAAATCAAATCTCTCATTACGAACTAAATCTTAAGCCATAAAGCCTAAACCTAAACCCTAAACCAACAAAACACAAATCTATAAGCAAAATCTTTCAAATTTAATAAAAACCCAAAATATTTAAGCAAATATCTCAAATTTAATACTCTTATATGTGTTTAGTAATTTTCAAAGTTAAAAAACCTTCTTCTGTTCCACGTCTAAACTTTTAAAACATCACTACATGGATCAAACACCTATGCAATATATCTTATTACTTTGAGACCCGCATTATAGTAAACATAAAGGTGTAGGTTTTTCTAATTTTTTAATTAATGTAAGTCGGGCCCAAAGTAATAAGATGTAGTTATTCGGTTAACGGAATAAATATGGGTTAACATTTAATCATCTCCATATATATATGTATGTATGTACGTATGTATAATAATAATAATATATATTTAATAATATTAAATTTACTATTCCTTTTACATCCTTTTAATATATATAATAATTAAGAATTTAAACTATTATCTTTCCATAAATTCACAAAAAAAAAAAAGAAAGAAAAGAAAAAAAAAGAGAGGCTTCGTAAAGAATCGAACCTGGGGCTTCGTGTAAGATTGCGCTGCCAGTTGATCTAAACTTTCAAATGTTCTTATCTTCATATTAGGTATATTTAATATAGGCCAAAAATAATAAAAAACTATTATTACGGTTCACACAATCATTACATTTGGGAAATGTATATATAGTAATGTCACAAACAAAGACTAAAGAGTCGTGGACCTCGTGGTTCATTTAAAGTTTAAAGCTGAGCCCAATATAGCAAGAAGGAATCAGGCCCAGGTTGATCAAATTGAGCCCATTAAGCGGCAGATTACACAAATCCAATCTTACGGAACAAACAAAAAATTGAGGCACAGAGCCATTAAAATTTCGATCAAAATAATAATAATAGTAGTAATAAATCTAGGGTTTCAGAAATCGCGAGGTAATTCAACCATTAAGAACAATTTGCAGCTTCCAAATATGAGTCTCACCCAATTCTCAATGGTAAAGCGTTCTTCTTCATGTTGAAGTTTCCAGTTTGTTGTTTAGCATTCTTATTCAACTTATAATTTGTTCATATGGATATGGTCGTATGAACCATTAAACAACTTGCAATCTGCATTTTGATAACATTATTATGATGATTTATGTGTCATGTGTGTATAATGCCCAATTATATGAAATTAGTAATTATGAGGTTTTATAATTAAGAATTATTGGAACGAGGTTAATCTTTACTTGCAGTTGCAGCACACAGTTGTATGCAATATCTTGGTTATACCCACATTTTGATTATTTTTTTGCTGTAATGATAGTAAAATGAACTCTCAGAGCGAAAAAGTTACTTGCTTACAGTATAAAACTGGTAGAAATTCCAAAGTATAGAATTCATGGACATTAACGCAACATGCGGTTGAAGAGGAATTGCTCTGTAACTTATCCCAAACGAATTTAATGATACAGACTCCATTAAAACATAATTAATACGTTTGATATTTACCGGTGCAAAAGAAAAGGCAATCAGGACTAAAAGTTTCTTTTATGCCTTCTTATTATGTAAACAGTTAAACAGCAAATCGATCCATAAAGATTTCCATTTAAGTGATTCAAATTTCAACCGATAGGCTTAAGCAAAGTTGCATACTTGCATAAAAGATATGGGTTACTGCCTTAATGTATATTTGCTTGTTTATATTAAATTTTGAAGGACAGTTTTGGATTTCAAAATGTTATGTAAAAGTTTTCACATGATTCTAAAATTTCAATTTACAATCATAGTGCATATCTGTTAGAATGTATGATATCTCAGTATTGATTATAGGGGCTTTGTCTGTTCTTGTTAATTGTTATGCATTAGTTTTCTTTAATACCCTTCTCATAGGAGCTGATATCTGTAAACAAGCATTACATTTGGAACTATATTGGGTGGTCCATTACTTCATTCTATGTCCGGGATACTAAACTTTCTACGAATTTTAAGTTAACATCAGTAGTATTCTTGTTTTGTACTTTGTTTCTTTTATTTTATTACATGGTTGTTTTTTCCTAATGTGTGAATAAATAACATTTTATTTAATCAAGAACTTAAGCCATGATCTATCATGTATTTTGAAGAGAGAGAAGATTGAGTCTGATTTATTTGTATGTTTGAACTACATAATGGATGTGCAGGTTGAAGAATTAGCATTTCTTGTAAAGGACAATCTTCCTTGCAAGCACCTTGTTCTCTCTATGGAAGATATGCTTGTTGAATTTCTTCAGAAAGAAACAAGGTGTGTTTCCTTCCTTTAACATGGATCAAGATACCCTAGATTGTCTTCGTTGGAGCGTATTTTCGACATCTGATAGCTCAAACTCTTATCTTGATCTATATTCTGACCAAAAGTGGCATTTCTATTAGACAAAAGGAATATAGTATATTGCTATTGTTGCATTTTTAGTTATTCTACATCCTTCCGAACATACTTCTAATTGGCACTTGTCAAAAGAGTACATAATGTTGAGTTTAATAGATTTATGAGTCTGCCAAGTTTTCCCTACTGGAATTTTGAGAAATAAGTGTAGGTGTAATTTAGCATTGATCGACAATTTAAATCATGAATGTTCACATTAATTTTAGAACGTAAAAGTAGTTTTTTCTTACTCTAGTAGCTAAATAACAACAATAACAAATATACCTTGTAAATCTCACTTATAGAAAAGTTATTGATAGGGTCTAGGGAGTGTGGGATATAGGCTTACCTCTATCATTGGGCCATTGAGGAAAGAAAACTGCTTTCAGATAAACCCCTTACTCCAAAAACAAAAGACAAACACAAACTGACAAACAAACAAACAAACAACAGACAAACCAACCATTTTGCTGATCAAAGCAAAATTGTGATGTTTTGCAGCTTAAATGAGGTGCTGGAACTAGAGCCAATGAACCCTTACAATCGTCTTCTCTTACATCGTCTTGCTGATATATTCGGGTATCTTCCATTTTGTAGTTTTTTTAATCTTTTATTGGCATTATTTTTATGCGTTAGCGATTTGGATCTATTTACTTATGAATGAGCTTATTTGTTCGATATTTTATTTTTAGAGATCAAATGGATGATGTCAAATGGGTTGAAATTTTCTCAATGTCTTTTCTATAATGTTTACCACCCACATTGAAACCTAATTGGTACCAAAAACAATAAACAAAAGAATTCTGAATGCTTGAAAATCCTTCTCCAAGTTATTATTAGAAAAACTCTGAATGAATTTAATTACAATCAAAGAAAAAACTATCCATATTTATAGATGATTAACCTTCCTAGCCTTACTCTACTCCCATTTAAGTTAGACTAGATAAGCTTGATCCATTAAGCTTTTATTGACTCTATTACATAATAATTAATGACCCTCTAATTATTATACTTTGTCAAGATTGGTCCAACACTCCAACAATCACCCCCCAATCTTGACCTTGAGTCTTTTTTTATTTTCCATCCAGCTTCTTCATTCCCAGCAAGTCTCGCATTTCTTCAAACTTAACTTTAGGTAGTGCTTTGGTCAATATATCAGCTCTTTGGTGATTTCCACTGATGTGTTCAACCTTAACTTGATTGTTCTCTACACACTCCCTTATGAAATGGTAGCGAGTATTGATGTGCTTACTTCTCCCATGGAACACTGGATTCTTCATTAGTGCTATGGCTGATTTGTTGTCAACTTTTATCACCACTTGATCCTCCTTCCTTCCGGTTATTTCAGCTAACAAACCCTTTAACCAGATGGCTTGACAGGCAGCCGATGTGGCTGCCATGAACTCTGCTTCACAAGAGGATAGTGCAACTGTAGGCTGCTTCTGTGAGTTCCAAGCAATTGGTGCATCATCAAAGAAGAATACTAAGCCAGTTGTTCCTTTTCCATCATCCATGTCAACAGAGAAGCTGATGTCACTGAAGCCGATTAACATATCATTTCCATTGAATCTATAGTGTATTCCCAGCTCGGTACTTCCCTTCACATATCTCAAGATTTGCTTAACAGCTTGTTGGTGAGCTAATCTTGGAGCCTGCATATACCTGCTCACATATCCTACCGCATAGGCCAGATCTGGTCTGGTATGTGTTAAGTACCTGAGGCAGCCAACCATTTTCTGGTACTCAGTTGGATCTATCAGGCTTCCCCCTTCCATCTTTGATAACTTTAGACCAGGTTCCATCGGGCATTTAGTGGGGTTGCATTCCCACATCTCTGCTTGCTTCAGTATCTTTGTGGCATAACTCGATTGCTTTACTTTTATCCCATCTTTGTCTTGACTCACTTCCATACCAAGGTAGTAGGAAAGCAGCCCTAAATCACTCATCTTGAAATTATCTTCCATTTGCCTTTTAAACTGGAGGATTCTTTCAGTTTTGTTTCCTGTTACTATCAAGTCGTCCACGTAGATTCCCACCACCAATGACCCATCAGAAGTTCTTTTCGTGTAAACAGCCTGTTCCAATTTACACCTTTGAAATCCACACTCTTTCAAAACCCCATCTAGCTTCGTGTTCCAGGCTCGAGGAGCTTGCTTGAGCCCATAAAGTGCCTTAGCCAGCTTGTACACTTTCTGCTCGTGCCCTTTTACTGCAAAGCCCTCGGGTTGGGATACGAATACTTCTTCCTTGAGTTCACCGTGCAGGAAGGCGGACTTCACATCAAGGTGGTGGACCTCCCACCCTTGTTGTGCGGCTAATGCTAAGAGTAACCTCACGGTTTCAAGTCTCGCCACAAGCGCGAACACCTCGTCAAAGTCCACACCGTGCTGTTGAATGTACCCTTTTGCGACTAAGCGAGCCTTGTGCTTTGTGATCGTCCCGGTTGCATCCCTTTTGATCTTGAAAACCAATTTTAAGCCGATTGGGCGGTGTCCTGGTGGCAGGTCGGTCAACACCCATGTCTTGTTTCTTTCAATTGAGGCAATCTCGCTTTTCATTGCATCATCCCATTCTTTATTCCCTGTAGCTTCTTTGAAGTTGCGAGGTTCACCTTCAGTGAGGAGTAGGTTGTAGATTTCATTTTGAACTGGAGCCTCTTCGTGTACTTCACTTAGATTTTTCCACCCCTGTGGAGGGGTGTCATCATATGTTTCGAACTCAGCCATAGATGGATCTGAAGGATGTCCGGGGCAACATGGGTCCACGACTTTGGATTCCACCGCTGGGTGTGCTGAGATTTTCCCAGTTCTCTTCTTCTTCAGTGTCACCCGATGGTTCTGATTGAAATTGGCTTTGAGGGGCTGTATGGATTGGGCTTTGTGGGCTGTCTGACTTGGTCCTCCCAGGGTCATTGCTTGCTTCTTCTTGGGCAGGTCTGTGTTTGCTGATTGTGGATCACAAATTCTGTTTCCCTGGGTTCGTTGTCATATGTTTCTTCTTCTTCCCAACTCCAACCTTTTGATTCATCGAATTTCACATCTTGGCTGACAACTATTTTCCCTTCAGTCACGTCATACATACGGTAGGCCTTGGATCCTGGTTCTATTCCCAAATGCACCATTGGCCGGCTCCTTTTGTCAAGCTTTCTGAGATGAATGGAGGGTATCTTGACATGGCCAATGCACCCGAATACTCGGAGGTGGTCCATTCTTGGCTTTCTTCCCTTCAAAGCCTCGTAGGGCGTCTGGTCATTTAAGAATTTTGTTGGCAGCCTATTCAGCACATACACAGAGTGTCTAACAGCCTCTGCCCATAGATACTGTGGCATCTTCATAGCGTTTAGCATGCTCCTTGTTGCATTCATCACCGTGCGTTTTCTTCTCTCAACTACCCCGTTTTGTTGGGGGGAGTAAGGGGCGGTTAGTTGTCTTGTAATTCCTTCCTGTTCACAAAACAAAGAGAACTCTCGGGAGGTGAATTTCCCCCCACAGTTAGTTCTGAGAACTCTGATTTTCCTTCCATATTGAAGTTCAGTGGAGGTCTTGAACATTTTGAATTGTTCAAAGGCCCCATCTTTAGTTTTCAACATGAAAGTCCACATGAATCTACTGTGGTCATCAACAATTAACAGAACGTACCTGTTTCCCGCAGGTGTTGGAGGTGTTATCGGCCCGCAAAGGTCAGCATAAATCTGATCCAGTGGGTTCTCTGATCTGAATAGGGTTTTATCTGGGAAGCAGTGCCTTGTTTGCTTTCCAGCTAAGCAGGCGTCACAGAGTTGGGCAGGATGGTTTATAGGAGGGACTCCGAGGACCATCTCTTTCGTGCTGATCCGTCTGATGGTGTCAATTCGGGCATGCCATATCCATGCTGGGTTGTCAACTTTCGAGTGCAAGCATACCGGTGCTCCTACTTTCAATCTGATCTTGTATAATCGATTGGCCGATCGGTGGACCTTCATCAATAGCCTTTCATCCGGTTCGTACAGCCACAATAAGTCTTGTTTCATCAGTATTTTGCATCCTCCTTCTGTGAGTTGCCCAAGGCTGATGATGTTGCTCTTCAGGAATGGGATGTAGTACACCTCTGTCAGAAGTCTGTGTTCTCCATTCTTGCATTCCAACAATATGGTCCCTCTTCCCTCAATGTCTACGCATGGGCCATCTCCAAATCTCACATTACCTCCGATTTTGGTGTCAAGCTTCGAGAACAGCCCCTTGTCTCCTGTCATGTGGTTGGACGCCCCGTTGTCTAGATACCACATGCTTTGTTCATCTTGACTTGGAGTGTGAGTGGCCGGATATACCTTGTCTTCTGTGAGATAGATCAGTTCCTTTTGAGCGTGGGAAGTGACAGTCATTAGAAGTGCAGGCCTGTCAGCATTGGCCTGCGTTTGGTTTACTTCTTCTTGTCTTCTTGTTGGGCAGTCAGCGGAAAAGTGCCCTAGGGCATCACATCTGAAGCACTGAAGTTGCGAACGATCTTTCTTGTAACTTGAAGATCCTTGGGCTCCGCTTGTTGAGGCTTGATTCCGCCCTGCACCTCTTCCTCTGCCTCCACATCTTCCACGGCCGCGGCCTCTGCCCCGGCCCCGGTCTGTGGCCCCACGGCCTCGGCCATTACCTTTTTCAGCCCTTTTCTTTGCCTCCCAATCCTCATACGAAAGCAGCAGTTGGTTTTGACCGATGTTGGACGTTTTTGACTTTAAACCAGATCTTTCTTCGTAGGCTTTCAGGCGCCCGACTACTTCCTAAAACCTTACAGTCTTGAGGTCGACCAATTGCTCAATTGTGGCCACCATATTCAAGAAACTCTCCGGCATACTGGTTAGCAGCTTTCTGACCAGGGCTGGTTCTTCAATTACAGATCCAAGGGTGGCCGACTTTGAGGCAATGCCAGACAACTTTGCCACAAAGTCATCCACTGTTTCACCATCCGACATTCTTAGTGTATCGAACTCAGTCCTTAGAGATTGCAATCGGGCCTCCATAACTCTTTCTACTCCAAGATGGCGAGTTTTTATTGAGTCCCAGATGTCTTTTGCGTGTTCACAGCTCGTGACTTGTAGGATGAGATCCTCGGGTGGTGATTGATAAAGATATGCTATCGCAGCATTATCTTTCTTTTGGTCCAGGTTTGTTCCAGGCTCGATGATATCCCAGATGCCATGGGCCTTAAGAATCGCCTTGATTCTGAGCGACCATATCGGATAATTCGTCGAGGTCAGAGTCGGGCACTGGAACGAGATGTTGCTGCTTCGCTCGGTCTGCCCTGCTTGGTTGCCTGCTATTAGTGCGTCCCCCATTGATCAGTTCTTCAATTCTTGCTCTTGCTCCTGGCTGGTGTTGATTCCTTCATTTGAATCACCTTGATCCTCCCAGTGATCTTCGCGCAGCTCTAATACCAATTGAAACCTAATTGGTACCAAAAACAATAAACAAAAGAATTCTGAATGCTTGAAAATCCTTCTCCAAGTTATTATTAGAAAAACTCTGAATGAATTTAATTACAATCAAAGAAAAAACTATCCATATTTATAGATGATTAACTGACATCCTTTAGGTTAATCATCTCCCCCTTCCTAGCCTTACTCTACTCCCATTTAAGTTAGACTAGATAAGCTTGATCCATTAAGCTTTTATTGACTCTATTACATAATAATTAATGACCCTCTAATTATTATACTTTGTCAAGATTGGTCCAAAACTTTCGTTGTTTATTCAAAAAACAGATTACCCTTGTTTTTGTATTAAGTGTTAATCCACATTTATTTTTTTATGTTCCATTGTGTAGTTGTCATCTTAACAAAAATTTTCTTTTTTGTATGCAAGATTTTCTCATCAATCTATTGGGGAAGGAGATGATCGGCATCTTGTTTTAAAGCGTTGTGAAGACACATCAATGTCTGTCTAAAAGACTCTTGCTTGAAATTGTAGTAATCAGATTTTTTTTATTGATGTTTATTAAATTATTTTCATCTTCAAGCATTATGTTTACAAAATTGATCGATAACCAGTCATGAGTCATCTACAATACATGTTTAAACAGTTGGTTGGTTTTTTCAGCTTTTTAGATTCTGATAAAGACCTTTGTTTTGAGGTTCAGACCCTCCATTCTTGTTGCAGATTTGTTATGGGAACATGATGATTATCATTCACCAATTACATCACAGCTTCTAACACGACTAGAGGACGGTTCCACTGGTATTGTTTTCTTCTCAGCGAAGTATGTTATGGGACTGTAGTTTTTGCTTGCATTTATAGATGGTAAAATGGGCGATTCCCTTGTGGGGTGGGGTGGGGTGACTGGGTTAGATAACAGGTCAAAACCAGTTTAGTTGGGCTGGGTTAGAGTTGACGTACACATTTTTATTTTACTATTTATAATTACTACTAGTTTTGAAGTAACGACCAGGGTTTTTTTAAGTAGTAACTAAGAGGTTTCCTGCGGAGGGGAGGGGAGGGGAGGGCCTGTTGATCAACAGGTCCAATCTGGTCACTTTTTACAGGTTGAGATGGGTTGGCTTGACCCCAAAATACATTTTGTCCAATTTATATCATATTTAACTAATGTGATTAAAAATATGTTTTTCTTTAAGCATTCACATTTGGGTCTCCATCTCTATCTCCATATCCTAAATTTAAGGATTCTCTATTTTGCATCCCTATCAGAATCTCCTTCTCAAACTCTTATTATCAAAATTTAGAGTTTCATGAAGTGACACTCATCTTTTCAAAATTTAGAGTTTTATGAAGTAATTTTCCAAATATCTGTTTGTGGATATCTAACAAAGAGAAAAATAATAATAAATTAATTTGCGAGTGAGATGGAGAAGAAGGAGAAGGAGTCATAAGTAAAACAAAATTATAGAGAGAAATTTTTAGAAAAGTGTATTTTCATGTTTAGTAAAATCATAAAGATAGATGAAGATTCTGCTGTGAATGCTAATATGCTATTAACACTTGGCACAACTGTGTGTTTTATTTGAAGCTTTTTTGGATTTATCCACTTGACCCTATAAAGATAAAACATAACCGAGGCGGCCTATTTTAAAGTAATTGGGCCCCATTTTATCAGGGACAAACGTAGAAACACAATTTTCCAGAGTTTCTCTAGAGGACAGAGAGGCAGCCTACTTGGCAGCTCGAAAGCGGATTTTCTCAACAGAAAATGCTGACATGGCATCCCTTGCAAAAGAGAGGCCTAGAAATAATCCCATTGTTGCCCAACGTATGATTGCTCATGCACTTGGCCAAAGAATTAAGCAACCTAATGAAGTTTTTAACAAGGTGAAAAATCAGTCAAACGGTCAAACTAGCTTGCAAGCTCATCAAAAGTCAAACAGTGAACAGCATTTAGATGGAAAGGTGCCACAAAACCTTGAAACTCAAGCATCAACTAATGTTACCGTCTCAAGTGCTAAAAAACATGATACGAAGGTCCCCGTGCATAATTTAAAGGAGGAACGTACTGGAGCTGCAAAACGGATGTTTGCAAATGCGTTAAGAATGCATCCGGCAAAAGAGACTGTAATTTCCAAGGGGGATCAATCAAAGCCAACTGATAAATATTAGGCAACGTTTGGCTTCTTTATTTACAAAGGTCAATTGCATACCTATCCTTGTAAACTTGTAAAATTGCATATTTTCGTAGATCATTCTTTAATAGCATCGTATATCTTGCATTAATTTGTGTTTTGAGGAAATATGCAATTTTGCAAGTTTAGAGAGATGTACGCAGTTCTCTCTTTTATAACTATTAACAGTTCCACTCCATCCAAGTGAAGGCAAACCAAATTTTTTAGTCGATTCTCATGAGAAGGAAGCTAATATTCATTTTCTCTTGAGAAATTTTGCGTTTGGTCTCAGTATGCCAGGTTTCTTGATATCATGCAACGGTGAAGTGAAAAGTATGGTGCAGGGAGTTTCAAGAGAACAATACAGTTGAGTGTGCTTTCTGCAAATCATTTTCCCATCTGAGCATTTGACTGGCTGTTTATGCTATCATGCATGTTGTGTAAAACTCTGTTACTGGTTTTAAGGTATGTTTGTATAATATTCTTGAGACATATGAATCTAATGACCTTTGTATACTACATATGCGTGTCGATTATCGCTTTACCTCGGCCTTTTGGTTAACGTAGACCACTAATTCCACCATTATAACCATTCTGTGTATGAAATTTAGTTTTTTTTTTTTTTAATGGCTAAGCTTACTCCCACCTAAATTACACCATATTTACACCTTGCATGGGATAGAACCCATAACCTCTCATTCTAAGAGGCAAGCCTCTACCAAGTGGGCTAGTCCCACATATGGAAATATAAAATTTAGTGATGGCGGTACAAATGTACAAGAAACAAAAATTGTCCTGTTTTAGGTTGTCATATCTAACTTGTTTAAACAAACAAGTCGTGCTTAGTTAACTTGTTTATTTTGTTTACATAAATAGGTTGTATTAGAGTTGATGTGTTTAATTACACAAGTTGACTCGACATCTCATTAATTATACAAAGCCAACCCATGCAAACATATTTAGCAAGTTAACATCAGTCAACTTGATTATGACATGTTAGAACCTATTAACTCATATCTCATCCGTCAACCTGACTTGTTTATATAAATTAATTAAATGAATCATGCTTAGGTTATATGTTTTATGTATATCTAATGGGTTGTCTTCATGTTAAACAATGCAACCCAAATTCCATCAATCCACCAACCTTGTACAATAGTTTTTTTACAATTTTTTCCATCTTTTATGATGGGACTTGAACTCTTAACACTTTAATATACCTTGGTATCATTGGGACAAATGTCTATTGATCAGTACAATAGCCATCCCAGATAAAATTGAAATTGTAGCCTTTTATGTGCACATATTGTTCCAGGTTTCGATACTTAGTTACTGCACTCTGAGGCAACGGTCTTCCCACTGCACCAACCACCGTTCCAAAAAATAAAGTAACTAATATAGCACACTTTATCTGAAACCATATTGAAATCCATCCAAGAAAAAGTTGGTACACAACAAACATCATCTAGAATCTCACTGTCAGATTATGTACATCAACCTCTTGTTTGCACACCAAAAATAAAAAAAACTTTTTATTCCTAATAAACCAACATCAAAGACATTCTTCTGTAACTATATACTGATACATACAACAAAATTCTTCAATCTTGCAAGTAGCGGTTTCCATTTTCACTTCTCACAACTTCAGAGAGAAATGACATTTACATCCACAGGTTGTGCTGCTGTGAACAACTTCATCTCCCTTTTCGCTCGCTGGTTCAAACCATAAACACAAATTATAGGTTGGTTGTCCATTAACCTTCAAATGTGGTCTAGGTTTTTTTGAAAAAGATTACTTGTCCTGGCATGCTTTTTGATCAAAACTTTAGCTTTTCTTCCTTGTGGTACAAGGTGTCATATATGATGGTAATTACACTTTTGTTCAACTAGTTTATTCTAATTTATTTTATTCTACCTAGGGTAGGAGACAAGTGGAGCGGCGCCAGGAATGAGCCCTTGGCTCGGCCCTTTTTTTAGTGAGCTGAAAAATAGCTCGAGCTCTTATGAGAGTCAAGCTAGCTCAATTATTTAAAAAAAAAAATCTTTCTTTCTAATTTTGTATTTTCTAAAATCGGGCCAGTTTGTTCGCACACCAAATGATTTAAAATAATTTATCTAATACATAGAAAACAATGACAAAATAACACCAAATGATTTAAAACGTAAAACACAATGATAAAGACATATAACACAACAACGTGTAATATGTGTTTTCTAAAGTGATAAGTTTTAAAAAACAAAACGGTGAAATAAGACAGTTGTATGCTTCTAATATGTAAACATAAAAAATTAAATAACAACAAATTAGTTTAATATATAAAAATCAATGGCAAAAAACATGAATTAGTTAAAATGTAAAAAACAATGATAAATACATATTACACAATGACATGAATGTAAAACACAAGATAAATACATATTATACAATAATTTATTAATTTGAATGTAAAACATAATGACCAAAATGATCTATCTAAAAAATTAAGATACATTTAACACAATAATATGAAATATGTACTTTATAAAATAATGAATTATGAAAAACAATGAGAAATAACACAACTAGATACTTCTAACATGTAAAACATACAAATTACATAAAAAAATTTTAACTATTGTATAAAAATAATGACAAAATAACACAAAATAAGCTAGAACTTAAAACAAAATGATTAAAACATTTTATACAATGACATACAACATAATACAGTAATACACAATGACCAAAATGCGTTTTTAAAAAATTAAGAAAATGCCATATGTCAACCCTAGAATCTTTCTCACTCTTTTTACAATCAAAATCCTTTTTACTAGAATCCTATTCTTATCAAAAAAATAATTTATAAGGTTGATAATATACTTTGGGCGACTTTGATGTATCTGCATAGTGCTTCCTAGCTACAGTTTTTATTTTTATACCATTTGACCCGTTAGAGATCCTTACCATATCAGCTAAAGTGTTTTGCCATGCTTTATCCATCTCCCCGAACACAACGTCTATTGTTGGCCGACCTTTGCTTGATTTAGCGACACATAGCACTGCAACTTGTAGTATGGATTCAAAATCTACAGTGTTGAGATTCCCGTTCAACCTTGGATCTTCAAAATCCGTCAATGGACGCCTTCCCATGCTCACGTCCTTTGCCTGCAAAAATTCAAAAAAAAAAAAGAAAAGAAAAATTAAGAAATTTATATCAAGAAACCGGTTAATACAATCATGGAATAATGAGAACATCACAATGCATGGTAAGTCTTGCATAACTTAGTCTTATATAATTCTTGAATCAATATTAAATATTTTTAGAATCTTCATTTTATTTAATTTTTTTAATGGTAATGAAATTAGATTAAATAAAAAAAATAACTAGCGGGAAGTGGAGAGAGTTTATGTATACATCTAACAAAACCCAAACAGATATACCAACAATTTAACAGATACAGAAACATAATGTAATATGTCAGCAACCCCAAAAACAATTTCCCAACAATTTCTGTCCATTTAAATTATTTTCAAAAAAGGCTTGAAATCAAAGATTTATGTAAAAAACACACTATTTTATATAAAAATTTTCAATATTCCAACAAAATTAGATTCCTCTTACTTATGCATGGTGCATCTAGTTTTTGTTTGTGATGCAGCATTTATATATAAAGTGTACACAAGGATTGAGTAGCATACTTTTCTAGTGAGTTGATCTCTGGCTTCAAGATCGAGCTCGATGACTTTTTGACCCGAAAGAAGTTGAAGGGCAACAATACCAAAACTGTAGATGTCACTAGCACAAGTCAATTTAGCATTGCTCATGTATTCAGGGTCCATATAGCCTATGGTTCCACGAACATCTGTAAAAACTTTGCTCTCTTCCATGCCAAGAACTTTTGCTAATCCAAAGTCCGAGAGCTTCGGTTCTAGGTTCTCGGTAAGAAGGATGTTTGTAAGCTACAAAAGAAACGACTCAAATAAGCAACATTGCATATTTTATACTCATAGAAAAACAAAATAAATAAATTAAAAAAAAAACAACTTGAACTTGTTTTGACTCATTATCCAACCTGCTCAATCAACCTATCTTTCTAGTTTTCACCTCTGCTAAAAGTTAGATAATTGGTATGTTTCTCAAGTGTACAACCAAATGTCCCTAATTTGTACAAAGAAAAGAATAATTACCTTAATATCTCTATGAACAATGCATCCATCTATGTAATGATGGAGGAATCTTATTGCAAGTGCACAATCTCTTAAAATTTTAACTCTTTTTTCCCATGTCAAAACGCTATCCTTTCCTGTAAGAATCGCATAAAATGTTGGTTATGTTCGTGCATGTTTGATCTCTAATGAATTAAGTAAAAAAATATTGTGCCCCCACAAAAGTGGCAAGACATAGGTTCAAATCCCTGCAAGTGAAAACTTAAAGTTGTATTTACAAGTGAATAGTTAAAAAAAAGTAGGACCAAACAGGCTGAAACTTTTTCAATTACATCTAGAACAATAAGAAATTCAAAAGCGTAAATTACGGTTTTGGCCTTTATCGTTTAAGTGTTTTAACTATTTCAACCAAAAATATAATTTTCTATCAATACAACACCTACAGTTTAAACAGCTAATGCTTTTGGCCCCCAACCATAATTAGGTTTGGGGGAAAAAAAGTTAGAATAGTTAGGTTTAGGGGCCAAAACTGTTAAAACTGATAATACTGTCCAAACCAAAGCAATTCAACTGGTTTGGCCAACACGAAATATATACAGTTAACTTTTGTTGACGGTCTACGGTTTGGAACTTAGAACTGGCAGTTTTACATTTAATATTTATATATTTTTTCATTTTAGAAATACGAAGTTGTGTATTTTATTAAGGAGCCATCCTTGTCATTTCTACAAAATTAATACAAAACTAAACATAATTTATTTATTTATTTTTTGTTCAAAACCGTCATATCTCCAAAGCGACCGGCTGACCCAACCAACCCGGCTGGTTTAGATTTTTTATCTCAAACTGTAATTAGCGGTTCGGCCTAGAATTTTCATAAAAAGCCAGCTGAACCGGACCGTTGACATCTTTACAAGGTAAAGAATAATTACTCAAGAGATGGTACGCAAGATTTCCAGCAGGACAATACTCATAAACCAAAAACTGTTCACCATCTTCAGTGCAACAACCAAACAAGCAAACAAGATTCGGATGGCGGATTCTTGAAAGACCCTCAACTTCACGTGTGAAAGAATCCGAGTTGTTTCTGTTACTTATTTGCTTAATAGCAACGGCTTGTCCGCTTGGCAGAATCCCCTTATAAACCTCCCCAGCGCTCCCCCGACCGAGACATCTTCTTTCGCCAGAGAAGTTAATGGCTTGCTCTATTTCGGCCTTGGAAAAGCTATAGAGGCCAGCCCATGCTGTTGGTGTTTCTTTGGTGTGAAAATTAACCAATTTGTTCTCATGCTGTCTATTTCGTGTCACGTATTTTACCAGCATGATAACAAGCATTAAACCCATGCTGGCAAGAATGATGCCGAATAATGTTTGGAATATGGAACCTGGTAGACCAAATGATGTAAACATATATAATCTAACATGACCCTTAGGCCTTAACTATAAAATGAAGGTGGCCAATTTTGGTTGATTATTATTTTTGTGAAGAAAAAAATCATTAAACTTTTAAAAAATTTCAATTTATGTTAATCTTAACTAGGTTAACATAATGGCTTGGCATGGTGATTCCTTTTTTTTTAATTTAATTTAATTTTTTTACATGGTGCTGAGAAAGGGTTGCCTTCTCTCAAGGTTGAAAATAATCTTATATCAAAAATCTGAAAGTTTGAGGGTTTTTTAGGATGCAAACAAAGTTGAATACTTTATTAAAAACTAGGTTAATAACCCGTGTATTACACGGATTATGTAAGAAAAATATTATATAGTAACTAATAAAAATATAGTATTTATAAAACAATTTTTGATATAAAATATATATGATTGAATTTATGTATATATACATATTTTAAATAACAAAACAATAATACAATTTTTTAAACCTTTTGTTTTTTAACATTTCATTTTTCAAAATTGTTTAAAAAACAGAATTTATATAGAAATCATGTTGTTTAAACTTCTGGTTTTTGTTTACTTTTAGAAAAATTGTTTTATATAATTTTTATTTTCAAAATCTATTTTTTATTAATATAAAAATGTATAACTAAAATCATTAGTAATTAGCATTTAATTTAATTATTTAATATTTAATAAAGATAATATATGTGCATTTAATAGGAAAGAGAACTGGATATCAAAATAAGAATGTGACACATGTCAAAAGTGGTTTAAAATTTTGACAAGTGGCATGAGTGGTTTAAGAAGTTGACAAGTGGCATTTGAGTTACTTATTTATTATAAGTAGAAGATAGAAGATTATATTATGCAATAAACCCTTCAAAAAACCTCTGGTTGGCTCAAGATTCTCAAGATTAATACTCTCATAAAAAAAATAACTTACGTTTCAGTTTGATGTAGCCAGGATCTGTCACAAAAATAAGAATACAAAAAAAAAAAAAATCATTAACATAATGTTTAACTGGTCACAGAAAATTAAACATACAAGGGGCAAAACGTATTATTGCCAATGACAAACACAAATTACCGTTATAGAGCATATCAAATCTTAATTAAGCAACAAAATACAATTAAATTCAAATAAGGATGTCAAGGTGGTATTCTTACAACTAATCTTTTAGTAGGGGACAAAATAGGGCCTGCAAAACTTTTACGTGTAATTTTCCCTTATTTTATACATAATTGATAGATTAAAAGTAATTGATAGATTAAAAGTTATATTATTACAATGCAATCTATTTTTTAAATAAATCAAGTAGAAGGTCTACTAACCCATTAAGCCCCTTAACCCATTGCAATTTTAACAATTCTCTTAGATTACCCACAACCCAACTCAACTCAACATTTTATTACAAATATAATTTCTTTCTCTTCTATCTACACAACACAGCCTAACTTAATTTTTGGTTTTCTACACACGTTAACAACTCAACCTAACTCAAATTTATTAATATATTTATAATATGAATATAATTAATCATTGTTTTCAAAATATTAAATAACTAGTTTATCTCAAACAAAATACTTATTATTTTTTTGACAAAAAAGAAAAACATTGCATTCATAAACCGATAAGGTTTTTTTAAAACATTTTTTTATAAATATTTTATTGAAAATAACTCCATTTTTAATAAAATTTATACCAGGGTGTTCAAAAAAATTAAAGAAACAAGATTGTGTGATTAAATTTTTAAAAAGAGTTAAATTATATAAGTTATTAAATAAAAATTAAATTGGATTTAAAATTAATTAAAAAAATTAGATTGTGACTTGGGTTGGTGGAGAGACTTGGGTTGGGGAAAATGGAGTTTTCTTTATTTTCTTACAAGGAAGGCAACTCGCCGAGGGTTGGGTCACCATCACGGACGGTCTTAATGCTTTATCCCTGAAATTACCACTACTAAATACCCATAGTTCTTTTTGCCATTAGACTTGGTGCCATTTTTTTTTTATGCCCGCAACAACATTTGTGTCACCACATATATCATATATGACACAACTACATATACATAATTACACATGTTATATGTAAAATGCAAGGAACTTTTGTTTTTTCTTAAGAAAAATAATAATATATTGCTACTATACTCAAAGTTAATAAAATAAAATGTTTTATAATTCAAAAAAAAATAATAGAAATTACGGTTTTAGTCCATGTGGTTTAAATGTTTTAACTATTTCGGTACAAAATAAAATCTTTTACCAATTCAGCCCCTATGGTTCAGACAACTATTGGTTTAGCCCCTCAAACTTAACTATTATAACGGTTTTGACCATATGGTTAGGGGCAAAAAACATTAGTTGTCTAAATCACATGGGCTGAATTTATAGAAAATTATATTTTAAGCCAAAATAGTTAAAATACTTAAACCACATGGATAAAAAATGTAAATAAATAAAGTAGTACACAAATACTTTATAATTCGTGTAATTACGGTTATGGCCCATGTGGTTTGAGTGTTTTAACTATTTTGACCCAAAATAAAATCGTCTATCAATTCAACCCCTATGGTTTAAATAACGATGGGTTTTGGCCCCTCAAATTTAACTATCACAACGGTTTGGTTCAAAATCTAACTATGGTTAAAGGCCAAAAATGTTAGTTGTCTAGACCACAAAAACTGAATTTATAAGAGATTTTATTTTAGGTCAAAATAGTTAAACATTTAAACCACACATGCTAAAACCGTAATTTAATCTTATAATTCAGTATAGATAATATTTTATGGAGAAAATCTTACCATGAACATCCAACAAGCGCAAACACCCATAAAGATCATCAACAGCAGCGAAGGAGCTCTCATTCCACTTTTCAGCAGCAAGAGCAGTGACAACAACGATCCCACAAACCTCCTTCTCCGTCTCATTCCCACTCACCTGCAACCCCTTCACCACCGAATCCCTAGCCTTCAACACCGCCCGACTGCAATTCACACAGATCTCATCAAACGAATCACCAGATCCATCAAACCGACCGCAAATCGCACTCGCTTCATTGAATCCCTCATCCTTCTTGAAATCTGCAACCGAAAGCGCCGAACAAGCGGTGGATTGTTTGTAGAAGTTTTTGAAGTTGCAGACGTTAAAATTGACGGAATAGGGCTGCGATTGGAAGATTGAGGTGTGGTTGCAGGTGGACCATTGGTTGGAATCGAGGAAGATTGATGTGGTTGGTGAATTGGCGGATGATCGAGCGAGTGATTTGGAGATTAGGGTTAGAGGGGACTGGCAGCAGAGGGTTGTTGTGAGGATTCCCCATGATTTGATCTTGTGCTGGTTTTCATGGTCGATGCATTCTCCGTTTGGTTGGTAGGGAAGTGATGTGAAATTCAATAAACATCCTGCAACAATTGAATTACCACATTTTTAACTGATTAAAGAGTAAATTACCGGGTGGATTACTAATATTTCATTGGTTTCAAAGTACTCGTATACTCCGAAACTTTTGATATTTGTAACATATATAATTGTTAATTTATTAAATTACTATAACATAATTGATTAAATTATTTTTAAATAATGACTATATGTGTTACAAATGTTTAAAGTTTGGGACCATATAGATAATTTATAAAACATTGAAACCAAAGTGAAATACTAGCAAAACAAATGAACCATATAGGTAATTTATGGAACATTTAGAACAAAGTGTAAGTTTTATACTTACAGCACTGTAACTGTTTTAGAACCCAAACTTACAACGATGCTATGTCTTAAATGGTGATTAATTTACGCAAACTCATAAAAGAAAAAAAATGTTGTAAATATGTTACAATGATGTTAAATAAAATACAAGATTTGTCCTCATATTGTCGGAGTTAATTGAGTTAATGTTTTAAGAATAAGTTATTATATAAATCACAATCCTATAAGCGCGCCACGCGCGCACACACACAAGTTGAAAAGTACCTTCATCATCTCCATATGCTGGTGAGACATAAAATTGTAAGAAGAAAATTGATATATACAAGAGAAAAGAAAAGCCATTCAGACATTGCCATGTTTTATCCATCGATCATTAGAGAAAAACATACTCTCTAAATTGGATGCATATTTGCTTTCACATGTATATATATGCGAAAGAGATTGAATATTCTTGAGAATATTTAATTCTTTATGCAATACACTATATACATGTATTAATATATAGAGTAAATTACGGTTTTAGCCCATTTGATTTAAATCTTTTAACTATTTCAACCCAAAGTAAAATATTTTATCAATTCAGCCCATGTGGTTTAGATAACTATCGGTTTTGATCCCTCAAACTTAACTATTATAATAGTTTTAGCTTCAAATCTAACTATAATTGGGGGCCAAAAACGTTAGTTGTCTATCTAAACCACAAGTGCTGAATTAATAGAAGATTTTATTTTAGGTCAAAATAGTTAAAACCCTTAAACCAAATGGGCCAAAACCTTAATCTACTATAATATATATATATAATTAATTGCATACGTAGTCTCTTTTTAGAAAACTCAGAATCAACATATTGTGTGCGCGATTTCATTAACGATACTCACAGACTTCCAATTCAAGTATTCAACCGACGACCATAGAGTATGAATTAATATGCTTAATTAGTTACCTACCGACCAATAATCCTTAGCTCAAGTGGTTGAGAGGAGGTATCTTATGCCTTTAATATTGAAGAGATCATGAGTTCAAGTTCTGTCATGAACAAAATAAAGGTTCCATGCTGGGCTAGGGGTTTTCTCTCATCGATGGTGGGTTTCCTCCTATTATGTATAGATATGATCGGGTGAGTCTATGACCTGTTAATGATCTAAATTGTCGTTCAAAAAAATTAATTACCTACCCAATTAACTAAAATTCGTATTAAAGTATTTTTTTAACGGCAAAGAATCTCGTCGTGCTACCTTCAGTTATCCATTAAAACGGTATCCATTAAAGGAGAATGGATCAAATCTTAACCACTATGCAAATTTTACTGGATCGTATTAGATTACTAATTATTCTTTGAGACCCAAATTATTAGAATGTCTAACTATATATATATTTAAAAAAATTGCAACATGACGTGATTATATTTATAAATTAATTAATTAACACTAATATATCTTACACTTTCTATATTAAATAGCATAAATTTGCAACAGTTATTATTGTAGTGCATGCTTCTTAACTTATTTTGTATAATTAATTAGTTTTACAAATGAAATGAATATTTACAACTTTAATTCACTCGTAATAAGCTCCCATGCTATCATGCTATAATATAACCTTTAATTTTTATATATTATGTGATGTGCACCTAACAAATATTCTTTTTTTAACGACTAATTTGGATCACTGAAAGATCACTGTAGTATCATCGTGACACCAATGATACCACCCGATCACCAGTTCAAAAGAAAACATAATACTTTTAGAGAACACTATTGTAAGATTCAAACATAAAACATTATAATTACTGAGTTTTATCTCATCATCAATATATTACAGAGCTGTAATGCCTTTGGCATCTAAATAATATTCGGCCAACGTTGTATACGTTTTTAAATGATAAGACCTATAAAAGACGCTAATCACTCCTAATATTTTTTATATGTTTTTATTTGATCATGTGGCTAGCTTTTTAGTGACCCTTGACGCGACCGGAGGCACTTTATTCCAATATAACATCAATTGTTAAATGGAAGTGGTTATTCTATCTCACATCTCTCTGTATATATTTCGTATAATCATATATGAAGTGTGTAGTTTTTTCTGGTACATACTAATTCAACGATAATTGAGTTCATATACGTCTCGTATATACGATGCATAAACTTATACAAAGTTTATACAAGACCAATCATTAACGTTAGAAAATTCTGATAAATAATAATTGACCATGTATATACTCGTGTAGCATAAGGATGTGAAATTTAAGGGTTATATGCCAAGAATGAGAGAAATTCGTGTGTTTATACATAAACACACCTTTATAATTTTAAACTTGAAGAAAAAACTAAATAGGCTTTTATAATTTTTAATATGTAAGATAATTTTGATAACTTTTATATAATACTAATGTTTTAACATTTCTAGTAATACATACTTAATTAAGATGATATTATATTTTTAACATTTACAAAATAAATGACTATTTACAACAACTTTAATTTGCACACATGCACCGTTTAAACTTTTTTAATACAGTTTTCATGATAAATAATTAGATCATTGATATATCAAAATTTACGCTGATAAAAATATATTATTGTTTCATATAATTTAAAATTTGCTATTTTGTTATCTTTTATTTAGTTTTAATTCATTTTGATGTAAAAATTGAAAATTACTAAATTATGTAACATATTCGTATTTTGAATAATAAAACTATGTAGCTGGCATTGTAAGTTGCGACGCTTGCTAACTTGACATGGACATTAACGACCGGCCAGTTTTATAATTAAATGCCACATCATGTTTTGTTATATATAGTGTTTCTTGAAAATATCATTAGATCATTGTACATTGTACGTAATTAACTAATGTATAATTGATTAATATAAGAGAGAATGAAATGAGTAAAGTAAATTAATTAATTATTATTTTATTATTTTGTTTTGTTACTCAATGAAATAAAATAAATTATTTTTTTAGGTTATTTGGTAGAATAAAAAAAATAATATTATGAAATATAGTTTATAAACTGGTATGGTTCAAATCATATGTCACGCATGATCATGGGCCGGGTCATGGTTTGGTCACGAATTAAGTTATGGTACAAGTCACCGGGGTCCAGGGGTGGGGGTCATGTTTCAATCATTAGGGTAATGGTTTGGGTTATAAGCAAGGACGGCCCTAAGAATTGACGTGTCCAGGACGAGCCGGAAAAAAAACCCCTTTAGCGAATTCAAATATTAAAGTGAGGTGTTCAAAAAACCAAAAAAACCTTTTAATACCGAAAACCAAAACGTATTCGTAACTGAAAAAATTGAACCGAATTCTGAATTCGATTTTCGCTTTTGTTCTGGCTGTATACAAATCCCGAATTCGGTTTTCGGTTCGGTACCTAACCATATCCGAATTTCGGTTATTAATTCAAATTTTTTTATAAATTTGGTTTGTTTGGTTAACCGATTAAACCGAATTCAAATTTAAATTTATTATCTTATTAATAATATATAAGATTGAATTCAGTTTATTCAGATCGATTTATTCGGTTTTTAATCGGTTTATTTGGTTTTAATCGGTTTATTCGACTTTTAAGCGGTTTATTTGGCTTTCAATTTGTTTATTTAGTTTTAACAGAAATTAGAACCATACCACTTCTCGAATTCGGTTCGGTTTTTTGATAAGGAAAAAAAATTGAAAACCGATTAAACCAGACCAAATAAACCGTTAACTAAACCAATTGACATATTTAGTTTAAAGAGCATGAAAGTAACTTATTGTACTCTAAAAAATGTTTTTTTGCACCCATTAAATAACGTGTTTATAAATGCTTATTGTTAGTTCTTTTCGCCGTGTTAATTCTCATTTGAATGAATCTACATAATAGGTTATACACTCGTGTATTACACGGGTTTATGAATAAAAAATATTTGATTTTACAATTCTTTATTATTATATTCTTTTTTATTAAATAACTATATTAAAAATAATAATATTAGTTATACCTTTTTTATATTAAAAACTTTAAATAACAAAAAAATTAAAAAATGTTTTTAATACACACATATAACATTAAACATAGATTATATTCATTATCAAGCATTAATTTTGTGTATTTATGTAAACAATGTATATTATTATATTATTAATAATATTAAATGTGAGTTTTTATATTGAAAAAGTGGAATAACATGAAAAATGTCATGTGGCATTTCTTGGAATCATTTTATTAGTAAGGAAGATATAAAATTTTTTGTGCCCCTCTTAAAAATGGGCCCGGGACGAGGGTCGGGTTTGCCCCTCCCCCGGGCCGCCCATGGTTATAAGCCGGGTTATTATTTGATAGGTATTAATGGCTCTGGTCTTGGTGTGGGACTTAGTTCAAGTAATGAGTTTAGTCATGATTTAGGTCATGGTTCAAGCCATGAGCAAATCATAGATCGGTTCAAGGCATGGTTTGTTTTATGGTTTGGTACATGATTTAGGTTATGGGTTGGTCATTGGTTGAGTCATTATATGAGTAATGAATCAAGCCATAATTCTGGTTATGGTTCGGGTGATAATTATAGTCATGTGTTGGATCATAATTCATGTCATAACTTGGGTCCTGAGTCTAAGGTCAAGGTTCAGTTCAAAATATTAATAAAAATAGAATTGAATAAAAAAAATCACACGCACAAAGACTAAAAATCATTACATAGAGTTGACGAATAAGATGATTATATTAACAATTCACAGATAAAAAATAGCAAAAAAAAGCTATCAAATACTAACCTTAAACTTAATGTGGTTTTTCATTACAACACAATAATATACAAACATGGTACAATCAAATAAAAAGTGTTTTTTTTTCATACAAAGCAAACATATGAATAGCCTTGTTGTCCCCTTTTAGTTTATTAAATTCAATGGTATTTCTGTGGAACTCATTATACATAAACATAGAGTAACACATATTTTATTATATAAAAAGGTATGTTTACTAGTCATTTATATAATTAAAAAGTTCAAAGATAATTAAACGTTTATTAAGTTTAAGGGGTTGGGCCTTGGGCGGACCTATATTATTGGGGGTTGTGGTCACACAACATCGTTATATTTCAAATCATTAATATAATGTATATACTATGAATTTTTTTTTGACCCTGTATGATTTTTTGAATGAACTCCATAAATATAATTAAGTATGATTAAAAACACTAAATTCAAGTTGATTGAATTATTATTGGAAAAAACATGTATTCTTCTCTTAAAATTAGGACTTGGGTTTGAATCAAATCAAAGCCTTGTCAATATTTTTTTAATTATTTTAAAACTACGTTATTAGCATTGTGCTTTTATTTTTTATTTTTAATGACAATGTATTTCAATTATGGTAGCTTATACTATTATTTTATCCGACTTGATCCGATGACCCGGGTATGATCAAAAAATTACAACATCAAGTTGGTAGAAATAAGTATACCGGAAAAAAGGACCATGTAGAAAAAAATATGGATCCATAGAGTGGGCTTTCATGTATTGATGATAACCGCTCTTAGTTGAATCGACCCTATTTTTTTGTTCGCTAGTTTGATTTGATTTTGAAATCAGGTAATACTATTGATAAATATGTAACTAGGGTAAGTTCCCCTAAAAGGTTTATTTTAGGATTTTAAAAACTCAAAAACCAACTCCAAGAAACCCCGATTGAACTCATTTTTGCGTCATTGGAACCGGCTTGTCGAACCCTAAAACCCAAACCTTAAATCATAAACAATAAACCCTAATACTAAAACCAAAACTTTAAAAACAAATCTTTAACACAAAGATACAACTTAAAAACTAAAAACCAAACCCTAAAACCTAAAATCTAAATCTAGTTGTTAAAACGAAAACTTAAAATCTAATATTGTAGGGTTCAATGAGACGGTTCCAATGCCATCAAAATGAGTTCAATTGGAGTTCGTTTGGGTCAGTTTTCAAGATTTTAAAAATCCTTCTTAGCCTTCTTAGGCAAAATATACTTTTTATTTGATCTTTCCCAAGTATCAATTTGCTTATCTATCTATTCTAATAAACAAAAATTTATATTTGCCACTTGTCATATTCTAATGCCATAATGCCACTTGTCAATTTTTTATGAAATCATTTAAGTATCTCTTATTAAATACATTATATTATCTCTCATATTAAATAAATTATATTATCTATCTTATTATATAATTATAATAATAATAACTAATGATATTGTTTTTATTTTGCAAATTTAAAAATAGTTTTTATACATTTAAATCGAATAATTTTATTATAAAATATATATTAAAAAGTTTATAAAATATATTTTTTTTATAAATATCAATTTTTTTAAAAAAAAAAGAAATATATCAATTTGTTTTAGAAAATAATATTTTTACAACAACATTTCTTAAAAAGCAATTTAAAAAAATAAATAAAATGTAAGCAGAAAAATATGTAAATGATGATAAAAGTTACTTTTTTTTTGTTTTATATATTTAACGGTAATTTCAAATTAGGTTCTTTAACTTTAATGATTACAAAAATATTACCTATCATCTTACTTTAAAATAGTTAGTTTTTGATATAAAACTAACTAATTAGATCTTTAACTTTAGCTAGTTAAAATATTTTCAGTTATTACGAATCAAGAATGTTAAAGGTATTACTACTGTTATTTAAAATTTTTGATTATTGTTTTATTATCTAACGTAATTATAACTACATAATTTAATCATTTTATATAAAAATATCATCATTTATAATTCTTAAATTTTTATTATTAATTATTTAATATTTTATATTTAATCCGTGTGTTCACACGGGTAATAGACTAGTTATATTTATATTAAAAAAATTTTACTTCAACCCAAGTACCCAACTCCCAAAAGGTTTAAATTGAATGTGTGGTTCAGCTTGTCATTACAACCAAGAGAAACACCGTTCAAATCATCAATAACTACAAGGGTCGTAAATTAATTTCTTCAATTAATGATTGAAAATTGTGTCATTAATCATGATTTTTAACTTGTTTATTTTATTAAGTTAGTTTTAACTTTGAAGTGTTAGTATTTACTAAAATTTCTAATTTTAGAACCAAAATAAAAGAAAAAAATCAAGCAATCAATTTTATTCGGGTTGTTTCGAATCCAAACTGGATTCTTATTCGCTTCGGGTGATATTCGGACCAATTCGGGTCGATGCAAAATATTTAAATCCAAACAACCCGATTCAAATAAACCAAATATCGTAATCTAACCTGACAAACATCTATAATTTTGGTCGTAGATAAACATTTAATCTAAAAACTATATAAGTGTCACAGACACAACATGACATTACACGACACAAATATAATAATGTTTGGGTTGTCAAATCTAGCTTGCTTAATAGCCTACGGTGTGTTGACATGCGAACTAATTCAGTGAAGAACGAGCCACTTCAATTCTATTATTACAACCCTTCAACACGTTCACAACTTGACGTCTAGATCAAGGTTTTCAGAATCAAACCGGACCGGCCGGCTGACCCAAAAATCAGAGTGTCGGCCGGCTCAAAATAGGCATACGAACCGGATTCAAACTAACAAGCCAGTTGAGACGGTTCACCGGTTGGACCGGGAACCAGTTCACCAGTCCGACCGAATTTCAGTTTTTTTTAATTAAAATCCAAAGAATAAAATATCAAAATCAAATCCTATAGTTTTTTAACCTGATTATGTTTGCTTAAACATTAATTATGTTTGTTTAAATGTGTTTATAATTGTATAATTTTTTGGAATAAATATATATTTATTATATTATCCGGTTCTTAAATCCGGTCCAACCTGTCTGACCAGTAACCAGTAAGACATCCGATTCGATGTTCGGTCTGATTCTGAAAACATTGGTCTAGTGTCTAGATACATGAGTTACACTTACCAGTTACCATGTTACATGATTTTAAGTTGATTTGGATTAGGACAATAGTCAATAACAAAAATAAATAGAAGATTAATTGTGTTCAGGTTCAATATCTTAACCTGCTAACCCAACACGATTGACATCTTAGCTACAACATCTTCTTGTCAGTTTTTATCGGTAGCAATGTCTCCTATATACATTTCAATTGTTAACTCGTTGCTTAAGGCTATATACGTTATTATAGTTGTAGGTTTCCTCGTGGATTCGTATAGGATATTTTACACATTTCAATTTTGTTTAGATTTTTCTACTGTTAGGGTTGACTTTTTTTTTTCAAATATTTGTTTGATTTGAGTAGGTACTTACGTACGTAAATTGGAACAGGGACAAATCATGTTTATAATTGAGGGTGGCAGATATCAGTGTTTCTGATGGTGGTGGGGCTTCAATCAGAAGTAAAATGGACCTTAAATGTAGTTCAAGCTTGTGAAGAAGAAAATGATTTATTTTAAAAAATATATATGTGAAAATCACCATAATAGTGGTGATTTTAGGACCTTAGGCCATGGGCATGCCTCATTACCCAATCACTCCACCTATGCGTCACGTAGGCGTCACGTATGCACTCACCACAACCACTCACCCCACCATTTTGGTGGAAACGCCTCTTTATCCACTCGCTCCATGTCATCATTCCTTTTTTTAAACTTATATATATACATGTGTGTGTGAGAGAGATAGAGAGAGAGACAAAGAGAGCAGCATTCCTCCCATCCGTTGCCCAAGTCACGCCCCATCTCCCACGCCCCATTCACGCCCACAGGGGGGCGGTGTGCCACGTCCTTCCACGCCCCATTCACGCCCAATCCCAGGGCACACCCACCGGTCTTAGGTATGGCTCAAGTTTGAAGTTCATTACACGAGGCACCCTTAAGGTTTTACTTATAAGTGACAACATTTGTAACTTGTTTTTTTTTATCTAAATTTCAATATTTGAATCATGTTAGAATCATAGACACAGTTCGGAGATTGTCTTAGAGGAGTGTATATAGCAGGCGACTCTATAGAATTGATGTTCTAGATTAGGTCCAAAAATTTTTTTTATTTCGTTTAGGTATCGTAAATCAATTAATATATATAACAACTTATTAACTTATTAGTAATTATATGTTTTAGGAGGATCCAATAAATCAATTTTTTTAAATGTTATAAATATACACATATAACTTATATTTTAGGACCTATTTTTACTAGTTGTTTAAAGCATTTAAAATTTCATGCATGGTGGGTGTTTTCGATTTTTTTTATATTTGATCTTTCGGGTCTCCAAGGCCACATCTTAATCATAAATTGGTGTACTTTTAAACCAAATGGTTATGAGTTCGAATTTATTATGGTGCAAGTTGTATGGTTATTAATTTCATATCTTTTATAATTTATAAATAATATGTTGTTAGAAAAAAATATAATAAAATAAATAAATAATAATAGCTTGTTTGATTTATATAATAAAGGGAAAAAAAGTAATAAACAAACTAAACAAATGAATATAAATATATAAATAAATTTACAGGCTTAAAATAATTAATAAATTAGCTAATTAATAAGTTTTCACTAGTTGCTCCAACACTTTGATTTGTTGGTATTTAAAAACTTGGCTAGGTCCATGATATAAACCACAGGCCGAATCGTTTGAATCGAATTTTCAAACCTTAAACCATAGGATTAAGAACCATCCAAACCAGCTAAACATATGCCGATTTGAATCGGTTTGAGTGGTTTGGTTAGTTTAAAGATTATTATCATAAGAGATTCCAACATATCATAAGATTCCTGTTACCATTTATGATGACCTTTTTTTTATCAAACTATTTTTGCAACAAACAAAAAAGATTTTTTTTTTATTTTTGATTTAAAAAGATACTAAAAAGAATTGAGTTAACGTGTAAAACAAAAGGCTGACAAATGCTTTATTTTTTTTCTTGATCCTTCTCTTTCGTGTAAACGTGCATATGTACATCACCATGGCCTACAAAAACATTGCTTACCACAATAAACCCTCATTCATATTTCATATGCTCAAATGGGGTACTCTAAAAACTCACTATTTTACCCAAAAATTCAAAATTCAATCACTTTCTTCATCATTCTTTTGATTTTAAGCTCAACTCATGCGAGACTTACGCCTCGAGGTTTGTCAATACTCTAAGTTGTTGTTTTGTTTCACCCAAACCATTTTAGCATCATTCGTTGTGAAATTCATGAGTCAGTCACTATCATTACGCATAAACAGTAGTATTAATAACAATGGCTATTGGCTTTGCATTTACATAGTTTGTTAGCAATTGATTTATACTTATGTTTAATTTTGTATGTTAAATGGTTGCAGGGGGACCCAACTCCAAGCTAGTTAACAATAATACTGAGGTGATCTAAACACATCCCCATAATCATGACTGGTTTTTCAAGAAATAGATTAATTAGAGTAACTTTTGTCGGTTGCGGGTGCATACATACATATATACACACCTTATAATTATAATTTAACGCCCTTATCCAACTATATGGGTTGTATAATTATGTTTGTGCCATATAAAGGGAAGTTATATGGCCCGTTTTGCCCCCTTGAAATTCTCTCATAGTCTGATATCATCTACCATGTACGATCGTACATGTATGTATGCCCAGTGTACTGTTTGTATTGGGTGTGTTATACGGCTCGTACAACCCTATACGGGCCCTACATTGGTCGTATAGGAGGTGTAACAATAACAACACCCTTGCTAAATTGGTTGCTTTCACTACTAAAATCATAAATTTTAGATAAAAGTTTATGACCAATTTTTAAAACAAATGTTTTAATTTATCTCAATTTCTCATTAACATCTGATTTATTTTAGACTCGTTAAACATTTAAACTATCTTTTAACTAAACACATTTATCATTTACCCAACTACCCATTTTGGTGTAATATTTTTGTTTCAGTTATCTTTATCATAATTATCGTCGTTTTATTAACTTTTTATATATAAGTTATTGAGTTCATATCTAAGGGTATTTCCTGGAATCGAAATTCTTAGAGATTCATAACGACAACCCTACTATACCCTTTTGTATATTATAGTTTTATTAACACTCCAATCCAAGAAATGTATATAGTTTCTTGATTCATCTATGATTTGTTTAGTGTTTGCATATGAATATAACTAATATTGTAGGTGATTGACAATGAAGATAAAGGTAATGAACATGTGGGCATAAGTGATATAATGATAGGATCAAAACCACCAACATGTGAGTGGATGAAGTATTGTAGAAAGTGTGGTAAATGTGAAGCCATTCAAGTTCCCATTGTAGGCCCAAATATAAGCTCCAATACAACCACAAGAAGAAGAGATGACATCTCTAATTACAAGCCAATGTGTTGGAAATGTAAATGTGGGGACTTCATATTTAACCCTTAAAACTTCTTTTTATATTGCTTTAGATTGTAAAAACAAGTGTGTGAGAACTCATTGATAGTGTACTCTTTGTTCGAGTTTCGAAGCTAGTTATAGAATAACCGATCAACGACATGAAGACTGGTTTGATCCGTCGAATAGGTTTTCAATCTATTTATGGCATGTATGTAAATAAGTACTTATTGATTCATTTGGAAGAGGTCGTAATTTTTTGAAAAATATAAGATAGAAATGATTAACATAGATGAAGAATACGTTAGACCCAAAATTTAGACATTTCTTATTGTGTTAACCTACCTTTTATACTAGATTTGTGTCAATAGGCATTTGAGTTTCCTAGCCTACCAAGCACTTGCATAAGAATTTTTGAAATTACGTGTTACCTATGGTTTCCGGTAAAGACCTTTATTAAACTACTTTCATTCGTAACTCTCAACCTAAATTATTTATTAAAAAAACTTAATTTCTCTTTCTTTTATCTATACAACCAACTAAACTTAATTTTTTCATATTAATCACAATCAATCCAACAAAATTTTCACTAAATAAATATGGTTTTATGATTATTTTATTTCCTTTAAATTAATTATTATATTTAAATATATTAACAATTGTTAATTTTAAAATAAAATAAATTCAAAATTATAAAAAACATTTTACATTTCTTCATATATATTTTATAAAATGAATAAAACAAGTTCTAATCATAACATGAATTGTAAAATTTCAACTACCAAAGATGAAAAGTACATTATTGTCTATTAATGAAAAATTTGTCATACATTGTGTAATATCAATGAAACTTGAAAAACAAATACAACATCTGTAAAACTTGATTTCACACATAATTAACATCAATAGAACTTGGTAATTCATGTGTATTTTTTATTGTTAACAAATGAGTTTTTGATTACACATGCATCTTTAACATGTTCTTGGTTTTTTTATTTTAATATGAAGGGAGGAAGGGGGAATGATAAAAAGAAAAAAGAAAGTATAATTATTATGAAACACTCTACTAAGTCTATGCCGCGTTTCCCCCTACATAAGAAAAATATAAAATAAATCACTAAACAATAAAATATTTCAAAATAAATATGACTAATATTATTATTGAGCTTAAATATGAAACTCTATTTGATTAAAAATAATGCATAAAAGGACACGACCTCATGACCAGCCTCAAGCCCCGTTGTTGCCTTCACCCTCATTACAAAAGCCTCATGACCAGTCTTAGGCGACCGTGGTCACAAGCATGAAACTGCATGAATGATTTTTTTTTTCTAAACTAGTAAAATACACCCTCGTCACCTTTCATCAAAACCCCCTATTACACATAAATCAAGCCTCATCAAGCACCCTACATGGCACCCATGTGGTGCTTGCGTAGCCCTATCAAGCCCCTCATTAGCACCCCCCATTACACACAGTTTTTGGATAATTCAAATAATTAACACTCCTAAATCACCCATCACGTCATTAAACCAAAGATTTTGCATCTTTTTATATCTTGACATTTATTTGGTTTCTTGTACCCCAATGACATTAAACGCAGTAAGAAAGTATATATATGGTGTCAAGTACACACCTAACATGACCTGATTGAAATCAAATATCTACAAACTCATAAGCAAACTGCTAGGCCTACTTTGAAAGATGCTTAAAAGAAACCAACCCTTGTCTTCTGAAATAACAAGAAATCAGATCCAATCTCTCAACTTTTAGTGCATGTTTGGCCACCTCAGCTAACCGTGTCGTCAATTGCGGCTTTCAGGCTATAACCACTTCCAGCCTCTTTTGGTGACCGGATTTTATTGAAATCTGGAGGTAAATCCTTCAAGGTAAACTGGCAGAGCGTTTCTTGTACTTGCTTTTAGCCAAGTTCAATAGAAAGTCTGTAAATATGTGCTCGTATTCTGGCATTTTACCATACCCTGCAATGTAGCATCCAAAAAGGTTTATGTGATAAACTTGATTTAAAGAAATTAGGGATACAAGCCAGCCAAGTTGAACCCAAGCTCGACAAGACTTGAGATTGGCTTGTTTAAGTTGTGGAAAGCTTAACCTTCAGCTCAACTTGTTAGACTTGTAACTAGTTTTCAAGCTCAATCCCGGCTTGAACTTGTGCTTGGCTCATTATTTATATTTGATTAACCAATTCACGTATTTTTATATAATAATAATTATAAATTTAGATATGCCATCATATATATTATTTAGTTATTTTTATCGAAATTTAATAAATAAAAATAGTTATTACGAAAAAAATATATATTTAATATACTAAACAAAAACTATATAAATAACACATTTGTTTAGGCTATCAATTCTACTAGAGCTCGATAAGTGAAGCTAGGGGCACATGCTTGTTTATTACTCGACAATAAAAAGCTCAAGATCTTAGCCTCCAGCTCAATTCAAGGTTTTAGTTTAGTGAGCCGATCCTGAGTAGCTCAAGAGCCAGCTTAACTCATTTACACCTCTAAAAGTATATATTTACCAGGAAAATAATTTATGTCGATAACATAAAAGCGATCTTTGGTCCCATGCTCACGTATCATATCCAGGTTAAAAAGATGAAGTCCCTACACCAAACAATGTATAAATGGGTAAGAAGAGAGTAATAAGAGACTATTTTATTACTTTGAAAAAATATAGGATGCAACAACAAAAAGAAAAGGGGTGTTAATTGTGCGGTGTTGATAGATTGAAGGGTTTCAGGTTATGAACCCAGACACGACCCCGCATGTTTATTCGTGTCAAAGACATCAACCATTTCCCAGATACACTTAAAACCAAGTAACTTGGATACAACATGTGTAATTTGTTTATCTAAATAAGTCAAACACGTTAACAGGTTGTAAACATATTTGAGTTGTAATCAAGTTGTAAACAAGTTAACGAATCATAAACATGTTAACAGGCAATAAACGTGTTGGCAGGTTGTAACAAGTTGCCATACATTGGTTAAACGGATTGACCTTAAAAGACTATTTAATAAATATTTTAATTATAAACATTTGACGATTGACCTATTTAGAATTAAATGTGTTAAACAGGACAACCTAAACGCAACTTGTTTGATTAAATTGGTTAAAACAAGTGAAACCACTTGAACATGACCAACTTAATTATAGGGTTAAATTTAGAAATGACAACTCAAAAAAAAATTTATTTTCATATCATATTTCAGGAATTGCAACTTCCAAGCAACATCCATTCACTCTTTTTACCAACCAATCAAGGTACGCTAGAATGATATACCTTATAACTCATTTGTAAGTGTCGGTGGCTTTTTGCCGTCAACCACCTATTGATAAATACATGTTATTTCAAATAAAAACGAAACTGTGAACTTGGTGGAATGGTTTGTAAATGTAGTTGTCTACTTGGTGGTCAAAATTCGAAACCTGTGTCCTCTAGTTTTTTCTTCATTTTTTTCAATACTTTTGTTTTTAACTCATTTAGTTTCTAATTACATCTATGCTATATATAATATACGTTTTTAACCAACTAATTTTTTTACTTGACGACTCAAAAGCATTAGTACTGTTATATAATTGTTTTTTTATCTATGTTTTGTTTTATATAACTATGTCACCATAACCTTACATGTTTCTTTTATATACTTAACCACATTAATGTCAACGATGCAACACTTGTAATGAAGTTTGTAAACACAACCGCATCATGCAATGCCCTTTTTTAACATTTATCATATTTTTCCTATTTAACTAGTTCTTAAATTCTTACACTAAACCTCCAAGGAAGTGGTGTAGTGGTTTGAGTGGAGGGACAAACTAGAGGCTTCAGGTTCAATCCCTACTAAGGCCGATTTCATTTGGAGGCCACCGATCCAGTTGCTTGCGGCCACTCTTTCACTAATTCCCCTGGTTAGTCGGGTATTGAGGGGGGCCCGAGGGTTTACCACATAAGTGGGTTCCCACGGTTTTCCAAAAAAAATCTTATACTACGTGTAGAACATGATGTGTTTTCTATCTACGTTTCAGTACCAATACTGAACCGTTGTGATTTTGTGTTTCTTTTAATTGTATCACAACGCTATAACATGTGAGTTTTAATCTTAATGTCCCGCCACAACGCACAGGTAACTTTATTCGTTTCCATCATTTTCAAAGTATGCTACCACACTAGTAAAAGCTTATGAAAGTACGTCACTAATATGCAAAATTATTACTTTTTCTTAATTTAAAATAAAGGGAAAGTAATAGAATACCAGTCGGCGACGAAGTTCTCTAGCAAGGCGTTCAAGTAAGGCTCGTGGAGGAAGCTCTGCAACACAAAAAAATAATAATAATCATAATTCCTGTACTTCACCACAAGTGACTAATCTGTATGCAACATTTTCAAAAGTTATTTTTAATTGAACAGCAATTCTCATAATTTTCTAAGATAAAATTTTCCTTGGGCAAGACGAGAACCCACAACCTTTTAGTTGTCAAAAACACACCCTTAAGTCTTACAACTAGGACCCAACTCTATTTTCAAGAGGATGTAAAAGCTTACCAGCAATACACGGGTCTAAATCTGCATCATCTGCTGACTGAGCAGCAGAGGAAACCCTTGGAAACCGAAACACGCCAACACTTCTTGATAGCTCACGCTTGCTAACATCAGGTAAAGAGAAACGACGAACAACCTTAATTGCATCCCCGACAATGTACACTTTGAACAGAACACCTCCTAAAATATCCACATCACCATTAATAAGCATTTTAAACATGTTTTATCATACAGGGTTATTCTATACAAAACCAATTTTAAGTAGAGTACAACTAGAACCCATAAACACTTGTACATTATGTTTTGACTGTTGACTATGAGTCTATGACACATAAAGGCTGTTTTTAACCACATAATCGGTTCATTTTCTCTCACATACTATATCTGAATTCCAACTATGGCTGAAATGAGCCAGCTCAGCTCGTCTTAGTTTTTATAGGGAGCTGTACAAAACTCAAGCAAGCTCGTGTCTCAACAAGCCAGCTTGATTATTTAAAAAAATATATATGTTTTTTTTTTTCGTTTTTATTTCTAAATTTCGTATTTTTTTTAAAATTTGAGCCAGCTTGTTCGCAAATTTTGAATCCGATACTATTCCTTCCTGATGATTTTTTAACCAAGTACATATATATTAAAATTAATATATATTATGCTAAATTTAAAATAGTCAACGAGCCAAAATACAAGCAACCCAACCCTGGCTCAGGCTCAGCTCAGTTACAAAAAGCGATTGCTCGACTCAGCTTGTTTACAATTGAGCTTATTTTGATCTAGCATCAAGCAAGCCACAAGCAATTAGCTTTTTAAACAACCTATATACCAAATGCACAATGTACAGGTGTTTATACGGTTCTCCACTTAAACATAGTTATGCATTGAAAGTTCCCAAAATAACTACAACTCTAGAAGAATAACTGATATGGTAAGTGCAATTATATACCATGGTTAACAAACTCCTGCAGAACAAGGGGAGGCTCTAGCTTCCGAAGGGAATACTCGTCATAAGCCAGTGATAGCTCATGTGACTTTGCAACCAAAGGCTTTGCAACTGTAAATGCTCATATAACTTAACTAATGTTGAGAAAATTAAAATGCAGAAAAACACGCAAAACCGTAACATACCAAGAGGAAGCGCTAATCCCGCCTTCTTAACAGCATCAGAGATAGATGACGGATCTTTATCTATTACTAATTGTTTTGGGACACCGACTGTACCTGCATCTTATCCTAACAGTTGAGAACAAATTCTTCCATCAATTAGAAAATGTAATTCTAGCTAAAAAGAATTACCATATGCATCAGAAAAATCCAGATCAGCAACATCCTGAAGCATAGACTGCCTATTGTAAACAAGTTGTATAGCCCCCGGAGGATCAAGCACCGTAACTTCTGGATGTGTCAACCGATAATCCTTCAAAATACAAAGATATCATCTTAGTTCACCCAAAATAACCGACAGCATAGATGTATATGATTAAGATATTAACAACTTAAAATAAATTTGACAAGAACCAACCTCAAGAATTCTCTGCCATTCCTTCCCAGACAACTGGAAAACAAAGAGTTGAATCAGATATATTAGTATTATCATAATATCATCAAATATTATCTCTAGCATGTAGTAAATGCCATATGTTAAAATAGAAAAGAAATATAAATAGAATCATAAATCACCAAGGCATGTTTTTTTTGGTAATAATGGGAACACATTAAAGAAAACTCACAGCCAACATCAAAACCTGCTAGCGAGTGGAACTATGTAAAACGCCACACCAATACCTTGCAACCCAGTGGGACAAGGTAAAGTGCAGCTTAAGCTAGACAGGTGGCCTTCATGAGGATTTAAACATGTACCATTGTGAGAGGGGAAGCAGGCGGTTACCCACTATGCCCACCCTTAAAGGTTTCATCAAGATAGTTGACAAAATGACAACTTGGCATATGTAATCAGACCAATATGGAAGAAAATGCCACACTGACCTTATGCAACACAATGTCAAAAGGACCTTGATCTGAAAGGGGTCTCGTTTGATCAATAGCAACAAAAAATATCCCCTTATTCCTGCATTCATCACAAACACAGTTGCAGTTAACGGAAAACAGCATAAATCATGAACTGAATCATGTTATATCTCATTAATTCTACCTTTTCAATAAAATACTGTCTATGAAGGGCATAAGAACATCAATCATACCCAGAAATATATATAGCTTAGCAAAGTTATTGGTAGAGTCTGGGGAGGGTGGGATATAGCCACACCTTACATAATTACACCTACCCCTGAAGCATAAAGGCTGCTTCTAGAGAGACCTCAACTCAAAAACAAACAGCAGACAAACAACAAACACATAAAAAGTTATATTCATACAGGGATAGAAAGCTACCAATAATAGATGATATGGTGGAAGGATAAGTAGCAACATATATAATACAATAAGGCATAAGTCAAACAAAAAATCATATGTAATACAACTTTGTATTAACAAAAGCATACTTGTTCAAATGTCTCCGCTCATCTGTTTTGGACCTGACAATCTTAACCCATATCAGGATACCCAAATGGGTAGATTTGAGTAAACAATTATTGTATTTTAAGTTGAAATAGGTAGCATTATCACATAGAACAAGTTAAGATGGATAACACCCTAACACAATGTGGGTCAAGATGGGTAGCTTAAAAAATAGTGCTTAAAACCCATCCTGACCCGTACCTTAACTGACCTAACCCAACCCAACCATTTTGCCAGGCATAATATGTTCCTAACTTCCCATTGCACCAAATGCCAACAAGGAAGTTTACATTCAAGTGACTAGTTAACAGTAACAATTCAGCAAACTTTACACAAGAATCCACATGTTCACATCTTGATCAACTAATGCACAGCTTGTTTTTTATAGATCTTTTAAAATTGTTTGATTTGATTTGGCTTAAAAATCATGTTTAACTCTATTTATAACTAGATAAAGATTTTTATCACATATGCCATCTGTCAAGGAAAAAAAAAGTCATTTATTGAATAAGATTCTACAATATATATTTCCCACAGATCAAACGAATATACTAATATTCCCACACAAGGATCTTTCAATAAAACAAAATAATCCCACCAATAGAACTCCTCTTTTACAAATAGAATCGAATCAAATCAAGATTATATTTATAGAACAAAAAACACATGCGAAAATTAATCAAATTTTATTTCTTGATTTTAATTTCATATTAAAATGAACTCATAAGATTTGGGTGCGGTAAAATTGGGGACGATGATTAACAATTACCTGGCTAAACCTTCAAGTTTCGGTTGCAAAAAGCTCTTAATCTTCTTAGACGTAAGAGCATATCCTACGACAACAACTTGCATCGATTTGTCCTGAAACCCTAATTCAACGATTGATCCACTACTCGATTCCATTTCCCTTTCCTCTTCGCTCGAATAATCAATCATCTCCTCCTGCATCAACCTCATAATTCGACACACTGATGCCAGAATCGAAAATTTCGGTTTCGTTCTAATGATCTTCAACCAAACTGATGAAAAAGGAGCAACGGTTTGTTGAAAATGCAATCAAAATCGGATCCCGGTTGTTTTTTGATGATGTATAGAGGAATTAACGAGAAATGTACGAAAAAGGATCGGACAGTTGAAGAAATGAAGCGATAAAAATGGCGGATGTGAAGGAAAACTATCATGGAATTGAAATGATTGTGAAATTGGTTTTGGTATATATATAGACAAAGAACCCTCGATTTCGGAGAAGGTTCCATTTTTCTGTTGCTCGCTTCTAGGTCCATTGGAACAAGTTTATTTAAATGGTTTTTTTTATAAATTTTTGATCATTTATATAAATTTAGAAAATTGAAAATAATAGTAAATTATCAAGATAGTCAACATAGTATACTCGTATTTTACTCTTGATTTCTATGTTATATAAATTACATATATGGTCTCAAACTTTAAACACTTGTAACACATATGGTCCTCAGGTCACCAAAATATCATCACATGCTTAACCAAATTACCCTCGTTTAATGACCGCGTGTATTACAAATGTTTAAAGTTTAAAACCATGTGAGTAATTTATGAAACCAAAAGAATAAGAGTGGATTATTAGCAAACCATAGTAACCATCTCGATAATTTACTCTTAAAATAAATTACCTTAATCTTAATTATATAGGTTTTATCTTTTCATAATAATAAGATCACGGTTAACAAAGGAATAACTTAGTAGTAAAAATAGGATAGGATAAATATGTTTGTAAAAAAACAGTATTTTAGAATAAAATATACGAGACCACAAAGGTTAAAGTAGATGTGACAGTCGCAATTCATTATCCAAATCAAGTGAAACATCATCATGGACGAAGCATTATAGGGGTAGGGATGAGCGACTCCTCCCCCTCATTTTTCTTTTCGTAGTGTTCATTTTTAGACCAAATGGTTATTTTTGTTTTGAAGTATTGGTTTAGGTATCACTTACTTTAAAAAATTAACATATATTGTAAGTCACGTAAATTTACGCTCCCTCCCCCCCTCCTCAAGATGTCCAAGCTCCTTCACTGAACATCATCTTATGTCTTTTGGCCTTCAAAAGGTGATTATCATGGTCTCAAGCAAGAATCACTTATTTGAATAAATTTTTGTGAAGTGTGACAAATTAATATTAATTTTAAAAGATATCATTTTGTATGTTTATACAGTAGAACATGTTATCATATTAGCAATGGATGTTATAAGTTTTAATGTGTGCAATGTGATTTTAAATGTTCTTGCTTTGTATCAAAAGGTTATATAGATTTGAAACATTGACCTTTCTTTAATTACCACTACCATTGAAAAAATTATACCAACTCAAAGGGTCCATTGTGATCAATGAATTAAATTCTTGTATAAAGTTATCATTGTGATTAATGAATTAAATCTTTGTATAAAGTTATCATTTGATATTTTAATTCCAACGTTACATGGTTGGCAAGGGATAATGATCATGACAACTTTGTAACAATATTTTGGATACTAGCCCATGTAATGGGGTCTTCACATTGTTTTGTACTAGCACACATGTTATATCTTTATTTTTTTATGCAAACATTATGTATTTTTTATGTGATATGATTTCGAAATTTTTTTAAAGAGAAGTATGATTTGGTAACTTTAATACGAGACATCTCTAGTTTGGATATTGTATTTTGAAAATATATTTCAAAATCAGTTGCGTCACTAAAAGAGAGTCAAACCTGAAATGAATATTCCCTATGATTTAATATATTTCTTATGATTTAATTTAATCGACTTTAACCTTTAAATTGATACCCTTTATATTCAAACGCCCCTTCTTTTTTCAAACGCAACCTTTTGGATGCAAATCTTTAGGAAAAAAGTTGCATTATTTATCAAAAATGTTACATCAAGCTAACGCAACATTAATTAATGCAATCTATTTTCAATCTTTTATAACAAAAAGATATTCGCATTATGCTTGGTTTTTTATACTAACTTGGAAAATAAATTGTTTCAAACCGGTTTCGCTCTTTAGAAGTACAAAACAAAGCTCCAATTCTATTGTTTCTATCGGGTTCAAGCCATTTTATGTAAAACGGTTCGACAATCTGGTTCAAACCAATTCGAAAAACCGGTTTTCTATATGCACGTATAGGTGAGCTTAAAGGTCGGCTACAGCAAAAACGACTCATTACGTGTTGAAAAATGAAAATCGTTAGCGTGGATAAATATAGTAATGATTTATTTTTTGATTCGAGTGACTCATTACATAATTCGGTTCTTATCTTTTTCAAGATAAGAAGACCATTTTTCTTTGATTAATACGTGGATATAAGTTGGTCAGCAGGGATAAGAAAATTAATAATAAATGGAAGTATAAAATAACAAAGTTTTGATTAACAGGTATTTGACTAGTATTTTTAAATATTGTACTAATTTAACGTTATTTTATTATATTAAATTAACTTTTAAAGGTTGTTATGATGTAACTCAAAGCGGCTGTTAATTTGGTACAATAGTGTACAAATAATATTATATTTTTGTATTTTTTAAATGTTAAAAACTATATATAAATAAAAGTTATATAAGTATAATATGATTAATTTGACTTAAATATGATGTATAAATGATGAATTTCTTTGACCTTTTTTGTCTATACTTTCCTAGCTCTTTTATGCGTTTTGTCAATTAATTTAGATAATTACAATTTTGGATTTATAAGTTATAACTTTAGGTTTATATTTTCAAAAATCCCTCTCACTTTATTAAATATTTTTAAATGTTCACAATCTTATATTGTGTCCATACTTTATCTAATAAGAATTACGCTTATATTAATACGATCGTAATTACCTCACAAAAGTTTATAAAAATTTCCACCTCAAACGTACACAAAAATTCTACCGTGTCCATACATTATCGAATATTTCTATTGTTTGTATCAATTTGTACATAATTATCTAATAACGTTTATAAGAATTTCAAGCAAAAATGGTTACTATAATTTGGCGTGGTTTACCTAATTAATATAAATTCATAATGTTATAAATCTACCCTCTTTAAAAGAGGCTTTGTGCATCAAAAGTTGTTATAATCTAAATTTTAAGATTTTTAATCATTCACGTTTCTTGTCGCTCAGTTTTACGACTAAGTGCGGCAAGGAAATAACAACCGTTGTGACCGGTTTTTAAGTTATCGCAACTTTTATCTTATCTAGGTTTTAATATTTGATATTGTGTTTTTGTTTTTGTTTTGTTTAATACGAAGTGACTGTCGCAACATGTGGGATAAACCCACTTTTCTTAATTAAGTTGCTGTTAAAAAGTTATAAAATTTATTAAATTAAGAATATAAATATACAATATATGTAGAACTGTAATGTAGTTAACATGAACCAAAGGGGCTTTATCATATCGGTACCGCTTAGCTTTCCAAATGAAAGGTTATGGGTTCAAATTCCTTCAAGGCGAAATAAGAGTCCTTGAGAGGTCAGGGGGTTTTCCGGTGCGATTTTTTTCTGGGGTTGTGGTGGGGTCTCAACGGAGGTCATGGTAATTAGACATTGGTAACGTGGCCTGAAAATCAGTAGTTCATACATTGAGATCAAATCCCGCTAAAAAAAAAAAGTTAACATGAACACGTGGATTAATTACCTCTATGTATTGGCCGGTGTAACAGCTGTGTCATAAAATTTAATGTTTATCATAAATCTATAAATAACTATCGATAAGATTGAAAAGCAGAAAACTTTGTCGTGACATTAATTTTTGTCCCTTTAAAATCTCACCATGTGGCATGTGCCCAACAACAACAATTATCAAAGCTCTCTCTTGGACGTAAGTAGGGGTGTGTATGCTTTGGTTGAGTACGGTTATGGTCATTTTTATAATCAAAACTGTTACTTCGGTTAATTCTAAATCTTTAACCATAACCATAACCATAACAAATTGATAGGTGAACCATTAATCGGTTAACCACCCGTTACGGTTCGGCTGCGATTAAATTCGGTTAACAATGGAATTGTTGAAAAATTAAGAAAAACTTGATAAAAGGCTTATGGATTATATATATATATACACACATATATATATATAGGAATGTTCATAAGAAAACTTCTCAATTTAGAGAAAAACCAAGAAAACTCATACTAACCAATAAATTTTTTAAAAAAAAATTCATAATTTTTTATTATAAGGTTAGAAATGCTATAATAAAAAAGAAATTTTTGAAAAAAATATGTAGATCATGAAGTTACGTATATGTAACTCAAAAAGTTTCGTATATAACTTATAAAGTTACATATATTTAATAACCTAAAATAGATAATTTTTTCTTTTTCTACATTTTTTATTTTATCATAAAAGAAAAGAAAAAACAAAAAAAAAGTTTAATTGGTCATGATTGCGGTTAGTTTTCTTGGTTTCTCTAAAATGAAGTTTTCTTATGAACATTCCCCTATATATGTGTATATATGTATATGCATATGCATATGTATATGTATATGTATGTGTGTATATATATATATATGTGTGTGTGTGTATATATAGGAGACGGATCTGATACAAATGGGTTTTAACGTGAGAAGGATAGGAAGGATTTCTGATCCTTGATCAAATTAATCAACAGTTATGATATAGTGGTCCCCATTTTTCATTAAAAACTTGCGTGATTTTAAAGGTGAAATGGCAAAAAAGGAATAACCTACATTTGTTGATTTTTTTATGGTTAAATCAAGTTCCACCATTTTTTTAAAAATCAAATAACTTTTAAACGGTTAATCGTTTTTAAAAAAAATTACACCATAAAATAGAGAATTTTATTATCTTTAATTTGAGTATAGTATTGTTGTAGTCTTTTTCCGATTTTTTTACGTGGTCCGTGATTTTAATGTTTGGTACGTGATTTTAATGTTTAATACGTGATTATGCAGTTGGTCCTTTGATTATGCATGTTAAATGACGGTCTGTGATTTTCATATAACGTGGTACGTGATTTAGTGGTGCGTAATTATGCAGTTGGTCATTGAATAGATGTGTTAAATTGCGGTCTGTAATTTTTTGAATCACAGTCTGTAATTATATATGGACGATAGTGCCCCATACCTTGATGACACATGTCAAAAGCCTGTGGCTTCCTACGCTTCTCACGTTAAAATCTTTTGTATTATTACCGTCATATATATATGTGTGTGTGTATTAGTGATGAAAATCTAAGTTAAGTTTGTAAACCTTTGTAGTGATTGAGAATTTGTGAACAAATGAACAAAAAGTAAAACCAAATGTACTCTAATTCATTTTCTAATATATTTAGGCTCACATATGATCCATAATATTTTTACATAGTAAAAGGTGATAACTCACTTCTATACTTGACTTGTACCATAACTTTTTAAAAAAACACAAAAACATATAAATATTAAAAAAAACCATGGTTGTAAAAGTCGCTAGGCGCTAGGCGGATTGGAATTTTTATATGTAATTTTACAAATTTTTATTATATATACACATTAATATCAATAATTTAATATAATAATTCAAATATATTAAAAAATAGACTTAAACATACTAAGTCAAGTACTTCAAATTAGAAACTTAAACACAAAATTCAAAGTTTATAGATGGATTTCGATGTTTAGTGGCAGGTTTCAATGTATCAGATGTTGGATTTGATGTTTTAGAGACATATTAAGTATTCAGGGTTGAGAAATGTCTCGAATAATCAGTTCTCTTGGTCCTTTTTACTCGAAAAAAGCCAAAAAAACCAAAAAAAAAAAGTCCGCAAAATCGACAAGGTTTCCGGCTGCCTAAGCCGATTTTTACAACACTGAAAAAAAACAAATATACAATGTTCGGCTCGGTTAAAGTCAGTTAATGATTTGTCTTAACCATAACCATAACCGTCGGTTAAAGTCGGTTTCGGTTAAAATCGGTTATGGTCCAGGCGGCTATCAGTTATCGGTTATGGTTAAACTATGCTCACCCTTAGACATAAGGACATGACCTTATTGTCATTGACCCTCACTTGATCGAGAGCTTAAAAATCTTAAACGAGTAAACATTCCACAGATCCAAACTCTTTAAGATTCTGTTGCATTCATATTACACTAAAATATACAATAAAATACACAAAACAGAGTCCACCACTGACAATTTCACCAATCACACTATTATTTTTTTTGAACAGCTAAACGAGTCCCCGGACCCAACAACCCACGCGCTGCGACCACAGACCGCTACCAACCATCGGAAACATTTAAAGCCGGACGTTGGCGAGTGCCGAATCGAGGAACCACCACACCATCTAGGAGGAAACTCAAACTGAGAAAACATCCTAGCTCACCCAGAACATTTTTTCTCCAGGCGAGACTCGAACCCAAGACCTCTCATTGCTGATGGTCAAGGAGTACCATTAGGCTAGGTCAAGAAGTACCACTAGGCTAAATCACACTATTATTATGTGATGAACCTTACAACACTTACGGTGAATCAGAAAATTTTCTTTCAAAATGTTACTGCATGTCCTCACTAAATAAAATAAATAAAATAAAGTAACTTTTAGAATTGATTTAATCTTTGGACGGCATTTTCTAGAACCATAAATATACACTCATTTATCACGTGTCTGATAGGTTGTTGAGTCATGTGTCTTTAGAACAGAAGCCTAATATGAATGTAAATGGATGTTTTTTTTTGAAAAAAATACATATGAATGAGTTCCAATGTATAAATCAATATCTAAATCATTCAGACTTGAGAAAGAGTTTGAATGAAAAAGAAGAGAAAAGAAGAGGGTATGAGAAGAGTCGACGCCCCTCGTTCAGCCCCTTGGTTCAGCCGAAGATCGTTGACCAATGGCTCCACCGTCGCTAGCCTGCCGCTCCCGACCCTCTTAACCATTCCGACCCTTTTAAACATTTAAACATCTTAATCATTCAACACTTAATGATTAAGACCCTACCAGACGGCCTCTTAGCCACCTCAACGTTTAGTGACTTTTCCTTAAAGGAGATAATACTTTAAAGGTGAATTTTGGACTTGAATTATGTTTAAGTTCCAGAAAATTCAAACAAGCATATTCAGAGGGAAAATGTCGATTATTTTGTAAATTTGATTCACACTTATTTTAAAGAAAATAATAAAATTTCTACTGACTAATTAACTTTTTTTGTTCAAATTTATGATTTTTACTATAAAAATAGAAATGCTATAAGTACAAAAAAATAATGATATATGAATCCGTTTCAAAAAAGAAAAGATCATTATTGACTGATTGTCGGACCCAAATATGTAATATTAGTTGTAATTTGTAAATATCTTTGTGTCATATAAAGTTTTTGTGGATAATTTTTTTTGGCAACTAAATTTCAGTCTCAAATAGTTTACCTATATAACTAGAAATTACGCAAACCACAAACGTATTTGGGACTAACCTTTTGTCTCTAAGACACAATAAACATGTTACCGTATTAGGAACTGAGTATCAATTCTTAATAGTTTAAAGATAGGCAAGATTAGAGATTAAACTACCACAGACTAAATTACCTTGGACTGGTAGATCAGTCACAACACATAATATCTAAAATTGATATGTTAATTGCTAATAATATTACAGACTGATTATATGCCATCTAAAATTATTTTTTAGTCCCTAAATAAAAATTTATTAGTGACTTAATTTGTTTATTAAAGACTAAGTATTAGTCACCAAATCATCTTAAAAAACAATGAATTGTCATATAACCAAAAGCTAATGAAGACTATTTGAGACAAAATACCTATGGTTTAAGGACTAATTTTCATTTCTTAAAATAATAGTATCAAAGACTGATTTTTAGTCATAGAAGAAAAGTATTTGGGACTAAAATAAGATGGTAACAAGTGTTATATTAAGGATTGAATTTATGTTTACCGGAAACTGAATTTTAGTCGTCGTTGATTTCATATAATAGATAATGATTATTTGCCACTGATTCTATTGTCGATGTATAAGAATCAATAGGTGACGCAGGACTGATAAAATCAATCTTTAGAGACCATTTAATACTTAGACATAAGGGTCTAAGAGCAAGTGCGAGAGGTGCGACCGTACGTGGTCCAATTTTTTAAAGGACCCTAAAATTTTAAAATAATTTTATATATTTTATATATTTTAATTTATTTTACAACAAACACATATAACAATTCAATTTTTAATTATATTTAAAATATTTGAAGCAAGTCGATTGTTTTTCAAATGTATCAATTACATATAGAATCTTGTTAACTATTCCGGTAACTGTAGCATCTGCAGAAAAAAAATTTCAAAATTGAAGTTGTTGAAATCATACTTACGATCGATAATGTCTCAAGAGAGACTTAATGAATTGAAAATGATACTACTGAGAATGAGATACTACACATTGTGGATTGAGATACTACACATTGTAGATTACGAAGATTTAATCAACAAGTTTGCATCAAAAAATGCTAGAAGAACGTCACGTTTTGTTTACTTATTTGAAACATTAAAATGCATCATTTTGCTAAAACAATATTGTTTATATTGTTGTTTTAATTATCATCAATTTGTGTGTGTGTGCGCGCACATAGTGCCCATTTTTAACATTCACACAGGGCATCTAATTTCTCAGAGATGACCCTGTTTAAACATTATCAGAGACTAATTATTCAGTGTCAAAAAACATGTCGACCTATTAAAGACACGAAAAATGTTAAGGCTAAACACGAAACCTGTTAATTTTGTGTCATATTAGCATGTTCTTTTCTGAAATTATCAGCTATAAATTTGACTATTTTCCCAACCGCTGTCATAATCAATAGTGACCGTACGATTAAGCTCGTATTCAATCAAGTCCGTTTGAATGCAACAGTTAATCCAGTTACATTGACGTTTTTAGCGGTTTCCTAATGTTTCACGATTAACGACGATCACCATCAATAGTTTCAAACCATAGATTAAATCACCACATACATCGCACTCTTAATAATCACTTCAAATTATCAACCACATTATATACATCGCACTCTCAATCTTTGCGCACCGTTTGTAGCCATCAAAAGTGTGGTTGGTTTTGATTATCGAACTTGGATTGTGTGGCTTGATTCTAATGGTGTTCAAAAAATCTGAATTCCGAAAAAAATCGAAACCCGGATCATATATGAAATCAATTTGAATCATAATGCGGGTTTTTCAGGTCTGATTCGAATTTCAGGCTTTTTTTAATTTTTGGTTGTTCGGGTGTCCGATTAATATGAATAAGAGCTAATGTATCATCATTAATTTCGAGTTTTTCATGTTGTTCGTCTTTTTCATTTTTTTTATGAATCATAGTATTTAATTAAAGTATTTTATCACGATATATTTATGATATATTTGAAGTTTAAACTTTGAAGTGTTATATTGTAAATCAATACTAGTAAAATGTTTAATTTTAGGAACCAACATTTTAGAGAAAAAAATAACATAAAAAACATAAACAAAAAATCTATAAAAAATATTCAGTTTTATTAGGTTGTTTGGTTTTATCCAAACCTGAACCGAATTCTAATATGTGATTCGATCTAATTCATGACATGTCAGGTTCTGACATAGACAAAAAAAATTATTTTAATAAGTTGATTTGAATAAACCAAATAACTTATAATCCAACATAATGAATACCACAAACGTACTTGATTCTTTGTTTTTAGGTAAATTTATGCTTTTCAAATTGAGTTAGGTTTTTGATTGATAGTAGTGAATTGTTGTTAATAGAGAAATTATAAGAGCAAGTCCACCATAATTCACAATCTTTTTTAAATTTTATTAGGGTTTCTTCTTGGTTCTGCATTTTTTTTAACTTAATTTATGTATTTAAACTACTTACTGTGAGTTTATATTGTCAAATTTTGTATTTGCATCAAGAAATTTTAGTTGGTCTAGACTAATTATTTTCTGTGATATAGATTTTGAATTTATTTGCATCTGAACTTACTACTTTAACTTATTATTATTCTTCACTCAAAAGTTTTAAAGTAATGAGGTGATTTGTTTTAAGTTCAAAAAAACTAACATATGAAATGCTTACTTGAAGATTAAAATTAATTTCATTATATAGGATAATGATAGTTTGATGCAATTTAAATGAGTTGAAATACGTATATTTTGATGTGAGAAAAAAAGTATAATGGTGTGTATAAAACTGAAAAAACCGACCAAAACCCAAAAACCGAAAAATACAACCCGAAAAACCAAACCTAAATATAAATCAACGGGTTTGGTATAAGTTTTTTAAAAACCGAAAGTTTGTGTTTTGTTTTACCTTAAAGAAAAACCGAAAAAACCGAATACATGCGTATATATAATATATGCATATATGTATATTACCTTTAAAAAATTTCAACAATTTATAAACTGTCTATTTTTATTTCTTAGTTTTTGATATCAAAAGTCAACCAAAAATCGTATATTTTATTATTATTTGTTTAGGATACCAAAAACACGTATTATTTTTACTAAATTTAAATATTTTTGCATATATTTTTAAATATTAAGTAGTGTTGTACTTAAAATATTTTTAACACAAATATAATATTTTAGCTTTTTTTTTATAAGCATGATTTGAGGCACAAGTAGAGAAACCGAAATGAACCCAAACCGAACCCAAATCAAGCATAAAGATAGTTGCTACTAGGGAGAAAACTATTTGGAGGCTTTGGTTTAACTAAGGTAGTTGCTATATTATATGGATACATAAATTTCAATATAATATGCCGATTTGCATAAAGATATGTTGTTTTGGACAGCTAGTCAACCACACAGAAATGTTATTTTTTTCCTTCAACCACTTAATTAAGCATCATTCAGCAAACATAATAAACAGACTTGAAAATAGGATTGACATAACGACATAACACGTTAAGACATGATACACGAAATGGAAAGACACGAACACAACACGAAAAATTATCATGTATGTCTTTTCAAACATGAACACGATCCGTTCAAAACAGGTAAACATGAAACAACCAGTTAAGAGACTTTTTAACAGTTAAAACTATAAATGACCCATTAAAAAACCTCTTAATGAACTAGAGTTAGAGAATTATAAACTTTAGAAGTTATTGCCCACCTATTTTCTCATATTATTATTTTAAATTTTAAATTATAAACATATCTTAGCAGGTTAACGGGTTTTTACTTGTTTAGACACGAAAATAAACAAGTTTAACGTGTCGACCTGTTTTAGACATGAAACATATTAAGGATAAACACAAAACATGTTAAATTTGTTTCGTTTCATGTCACGTTAACATATACTTGTTTGAAATTGTTAGCCTTACTTGAACCCAATATATATTATAAAAAAAAATAAAAAATAATGAGGTAGTACCAGGCGAAAAGCCCATTAGTAGTTTGTCAGCTTGATGAATATATTAGTCAATATCCATGATGCTTATCTTTAATATAAATGTTAGCTTACCACAACTTTTTTTAATTTATGCCACATATCATAGACATTTTTTATAGCTAAATATGAAATTTCTTTAATCAAACATGATGCATGTTTTTTTTTATTTTTTAAATACATGCAACTATAATATTGCAATTGTTGAGTATTTTATAGGTTCTACTATCGATGTATCTAGTCTAATTTCTGGTAGCTAAAGAACTAGGATCGTTTCTAACTATAAAATGTTTAATGTTGACTTTGAAAATAAAATAAAATATAGAAACAGTTGTGAAATTAATTTTTTCTATTACATATGCATCTTTTTGTCACCTAATTTGTTCTCTTTTAACATAAGATGCCCCCTGCATTTATGTAACAAAAGTTTGACACTTTTTACTAATTTTTCACATGTAAAATAATGAAAAATGAGAGGTAAAAGGAAATGTTGGTAGTCATGAAATTCTTGCTTAAATTATTTATCCATGTGATTAAATTAGAAAGCTTGCATTATTTTCCTTTGATTTTTGTACAATTAATTTCGAATCTGGTTCAAATTAGAGAGCTTTGATCAACTTTACTTTTGTTCAGTGACGAACCTTGAACGTTTTGAAATAGTGACAGAAATTTACGAGACCGAGAATACATGTTAGTTTTTTGAAATAAGGTGACGTAACCAATATTTATAATACAAATAACTTTTCAACCAAAATATTAGCACTACGAACGGAAAAGGAAAGGGGACCGCCCTATAAAAGCTTCGCCTATGTTTGTTTAAGGGTCTAACACATTCAAACGAATAGCCACCTTAAAATGAGCTTTAAAATCAGGTAAAATCAATGGAGGGTGGTTTTTATGGGACAGGCATGAAAGCCTATGTGAAGTTCTACTTGGATTTGCTAGCATTACATATATAAAATACTTGTGTATGCTTCCATATCATTTGTTTATATTAACCTCTATGGTAAATGCTTTCATCTTTAGGCCATGTGTTATGAGGCTTGAGGAGAGGCTTGACCACCCTCCATCATGCCCTCGCCTCTTTCACCACCATAACACATTGGGGCGTGACCAAGCCATGGTGCCAAATACGTGACCATGGTCACGGCGTGAAGGAAAGGGGAAAAAAGGAAGGGATGATAATAACACATGTGGTGATGATGTGAAGTGATGATTTTAGTTGTTTATGTGACGCCTACGTGTAGTGATGAATGTTTTACCACTACACATAGCCTATATTAACCTTTATGATATAAACAAACAAACAAAGTTACCCAGTATATTCCCACTTTTCAGTAGTGTCTGCGGGGGGGAAGGATTGACACAAACCTTAAGGGGTGTTCATCGGTTCGGTTAACGGTTTGTTCGGTTTATTTGGTTTTCAAAATTTTTTCCCCCTAACCGTTAACCGAACCGAATTCGGGGTATGGTTATCCAAACCGAATTCAATTCGGTTCGGTTTCGGTTATAACCGAACAAACCGAATTCAACCGAACAAACCGAATAAAAACCAAATCAACCGGTTAAAAACCGAATAAACCGAACCGAATAAAACCGAATTCAACCATATATTATTATTAAAAACAATAAATTTAATTATGAATTCGGTTTAATCGGTTAACCGAATAAACCGAAATCAAAATATTTCTAAAACCGTTAACCGAACCGAAAACCGAATTCAGAATTCGGTTCGGTTTTTTCGGTTACGGATACGGTTCGGTTATCGGTTTTAAACGGTCTTCGGTTTTTCTGAACACCCCTGCAAACCTTACCCCTATCCTAGTTGGGATAGAGAGGTTGCTCCGAAGGAGTCCCCAGCTCATAGTTGTCGTTTAAAGTTAGTCATCCCAACACTTTAACGTTAATTTCACATAATAAGTAAAATAACGTTAAAATTAGTGCAATTTTACTTTGGCCCCGTAATAACCCACACATATATACAATATATGCGTGCATCACAAATGGAGCGTTTTAACCTTTATGATATGTTGTATCTAATTATATCTTTTAAACTTTCATGCTACTATGTTTACCTATTTATATGCTATCAACCTTTATGCTTTGTTGTATCTTATCATATCTATTAAACTTTTTATCACGTTACTAACTATTTTTTTATTTTCATATACAGATAAATAACTTTTCGTTTATGAAAGCAATCAGTGATTAACAATCTTGCATAAATAGCCTAGTTACATATATAAAATATTTGTGTTTATAACAAAGATGCTTAATTCAACATGATAATCACCCTTGCTTTATCTTAAAGTCACATGTGTCTCATTTTATACAGAGCTGCAACCGCCAATCATATCAAAAACCCTAATATCCCTCGATGATGACTTGAGTTTTTGTATATTGGAATACCCAACCAACGGACGGGTATAAAACTAGCTTTATGGTTGTGTTGATAGGAGTGATGGTGGTGGTGTTTGCGACAAGCCAATGAATAGTAGCGGGCAGTTTAAGTGGTGTTGGCCCATTTGCATGATTTGAGTTGACCCAAATGAATCATACGCAATATTTTCTTTTTACCTAAATCAACCCACTTCTTGAAACACGAGTACTGTTTATCACCCTTACTCTAGTTGGCTGCTACAGACCAAGCTTGGCATATTGGATTCACAAAAACCTGTTTTACAGAAGTGGACTGCAAACACAAATAAACACCCAAAAATAATTAAGAAATGTTGCAAAGTTAATATAGAAAATATAAAAGTTTAGCAGTTGTCAGATGGTCATAAAATCCTAAGATTAAACATGCTACATCAGCTGACAAATTTCAATATATCTGCTTGGCTGACAGTTAAAATACATGCTGATGTGGCACAAAAAAACCTTACAAATTTAGTAACTTTCTACTTTTCACATATTACATGAATTTAGCATCAGTTCATGATGGATAACTAAAACATCCAAATACCCAATGATTCATGAACTTAAAACCTTTGAACAGTTGAACATATGCCTGATTACGATTTCAAAAATTTACAAAGCTCTTCACTAAGGTGGTGTTTGTTTTTTCAGTGGTAAAACGTCTGCGGTCTGCGGACCACATCTGCAGACATCTTTTGCAGAAGAGGTGGACCAAACCTCTGCAAGTATGTCTTTTTGAGGTGTTTGTTTTCTGACCTCTGCAGACCACATCAAGCTCTTCCCAACCCACCAACTTGCCCCAACCCACCGTCTGCCCCAACCCACCCCCCTCCCGTCGACAACCTCTTCCCCACCGGAACCCTAGATCTAAACGCGCGTGAGAAGGAGACCAAGGGATCGTGGATCGTGGGTAGGAAAGAAGGGAAGGACGAAGGAGGCCGACTGTGGTTGTCACCATCACGAGCTAGGGTTTTGGAGGACGAAGGAGAAGGGCTTACATCGTCGATCATGGGTAGGAAAGAAGGGAAGGAGAAGATGCGGCGGTAGGTGCGACGGTGGAGGCGATCCTAGGGTTTTGGAGGACGAAGGAGAAGGAAGACGGAGGCAGCGGCCGTAGGTGCGACAGTGGAGGACGAAGGAGAAGGAAGACGGAGGCAGCGGCGGTGGAGGCAGCGGCCGTAGGTGCGACGGTGGAGGCGGCGGCGGCAGGTGCGGCGGCGGAGGCAGCGGCGGTGGAGGCCGACGGAGATGGGAGGTGGGAGGCGTGGCTTTGGCGGTGGGATTTGGTTCATCAGATGTCTGTGGAAGGAAGAAGAGGTTGGAAGACCTCAAAAAGAGGTTGGTCCACGTCTGCGCCAAGAAGAGGCCGCGCAGACGTTTTTTAATGAAATGTCTGCGAGAAAACAAACGGTCTGCGAACCTCTAACCTCTTCCCGCGTCTGCGTGGCGCAGACATAAGAGGTTAGAAGAGGTTAGAAGAGGTTTTTTAAAAAAAACAAACACCCCCTAAGAGTCTCTAAATCAGAAGTAAGCTATTTCAGAAAAAAAAAATTTTGATTTATTTAAATGGTATTATAAAGTTGTTTTTTGCTATTGCCTGAAAAACTATTAAGGGCTGAATATATTTGCCCAATAAATGGAGCGTTTCTTCACATCTTCCCTATGCTAAAAGCAAAATATTAAGGACATTAAGGAACCTTTTTTAAGATATTGAAATCTTTTTTTTTTCTTTTAGAAATTGGGTTTGCAATTGAAATTGTCAAAGGAATTGAAATTTGGGACACATTTGATTGATAACGAAAATCATGTATGGTTTGGGATGCAAGAGGAGTTGCAATTTCAAAATTAAGGGCAAGATATGAAAAATAAAACATTCCAAATAAATAAATAATTCTGAAGATTGCAGTAAGTTGGTAATCATGAAATAAGCTAGGCTCCATTCTCTATATAGTATTATAGTCTCAGCTCTAATTTTCTCTAATTTGGCTGAAAATTTCAATTGATTGATAAAAATAATTAAAAGAAAATAAAATATATTTTCAACCACACAAGTCACTTGAGACTTTCATTAATCCTATCATTGAATATTAATCAAGAACATCATAAAAATTGTAATCTTTAAAGAGTAAAGACATTCATGAAGAAATTTCTGACCTTGCATTATGAGTATCATCTTCATCCAAATTGAACTTGAAATTCCCTTCACTATAGCAAAAAGAATGATTTTGCATCCTTCTATTTTTCAATATAACTTTTGATTCCTTCACCAAATTAATGTACTTTTTCCTTACTTTTGCAAGAGGATGTGCCTCAATGCTGGTTTTATCATAATATGCTTCTTTTAATATCGCGGTGCATGTTTTGTTCCTCAAAGATAGATGAAACACATGGGGATGTCGTTCAAACACCTTATGAACCTTCTGTGGCAATCCTAAATACTTTCTCAAACATAAAAGCTTCTTTCTCTCAGCAGAATGCTCAACAAATAGACTGAGCAACTCATGGAGCATACCCACGACCCGTTTCTCAGCCAAATCACTACCCGGGTACAAATTTAATGCTTCCTCATAAGGTGAAACGTAAGGAAGTTTCTGAAATCTGTCCAACCAGTCTAAAATCTTTGTTTTCAACCTCAAACCCTTAGATGGGAACAATGGAATCGAAATCGCTTCCATTTGTCCACCGATATAAACTCCACTTCTCAATGCATTCCTCTGAATCACAGACCAAATCTTTTCATCCTTTTCAGTTTGAACAACTGATAACCCCTTCAACCCATCACCCATTTCAACTAATTTAAAACTTCCATCCAAATCATGCAGGTAATCATCTGGCAATCCTAAATACCACAACATACCTTGAATTATCTTCAATGGCAACTTATTCTCAACGCTCATAAGTATTAATCTTTTCAATCTTTCTTGTAATTCAGCCTTACAATCCCTATAAACAGCCTGTTCTTCATCATTAAGTACAGCAGCTTCTGGGGTTAACCTAAACCATGGCAAATTGTATTTTGGTCCTTTGAACTCTTCGAAAACAGATGGGTACAATCTAAGAAACCTAGCAACCTTAATGGGTATATCTAACTGTAACCCTTTCTTTGAAACATCAGAAATGGGGATGCAGCCTTCTGCAGAAGCAACAATGCGGTTCTTGAGAGCGATTATGGGTTTGAGTTCAATGGAATTATGGATTGACTCAATTGAATCAAGGTATGAATCTTGTTTCCATTTCATGTATACATTAATGTAACTATGCTTCTGAGTGTGTCGACAAGTGAGTTTGAATTGAGTTAAAGTTACCAATTTTAGGAAATTTTGACCACGCATTTGATCGAACACCTTGTGGGCAATCAAAGAAACTCGAGCAGAACAAAATTGAACAAACAATTAAAGCCTGATTGAACCACAGTTTTCTCAGTCAATTAAGCTAAGAGGTCGTTTAGTTCCGATGAAGCCCCTTGTTTAATCCACTGTTTAAGCCTTTGACACTTCCAATTCCGTCTTTTCGTTCTGTAATTTCGGCTCCATTCTCCCTTCCTACAGGAAATTGATTAACCCAAACCAGATTACATAGCAACACTAAACCTGAAAGGTATTAAATAGTTCGGCAATTGGTTATTTAAAATTCAAATCGGGTAGCCCATTTAACCCAAAAGTTTATTATAATCTTTTTTGTAGTGTTTATTATTTGTTTATATTAATATTTTTATTAAGTTTATAATATAGGATTGGAAATAGATGAACGAATATGAAAGTGAAAATGTGAAGACTTTTTATAAGATTATCTATTGAAAATGTAAACTTTATTTATTGATATATTAATTAAATATTTTATTTTATAATTTTGATTATATCTTGTATGTTTTTTGAAATAGATGGATGACTTGATGAAGCTAGAGGTGCTCAAGCCGGTTTTTTTGCTCAAACCGGTCCGGTTTGGTCAACGGATGGTCAAAACCGGTTTGATAGATGAGGATGTCAAACCTATAGGAATCGGTTTGGACCGGTTCTGGTTTCGACCGGTTTGAAACCGGTTTGGAAGGGTTGAAACCGGTTTGGGAGATGAGGATGTCAAACCTATTACAAACCGACGGTTCGGACCGGTTTGGGAATCCGAACCGGTTTTTTTGCCCATGTCTAGATGAAGCCGTATTTCATATCACATGGTAGTGGCCCAATTACAACCCCGAAACTCGATTAAAACCACCCAAATTAATCTGATTACTATAATGATAATCCAATTACAAATTGAAATGAACATTAATTGGTTCAGTAATTAGTTTTATTTTATTGTTATAAAACCAAACGAACCGAAACCCAACTAAACGACATGAAAGACACCCCTAGACGACATTGACCAAAACACCTATAGGACAATCTATCACAAATGTATGGACTAAACTTTATAATTTTTCAAACATGATAACCAAACCTACAAACCACATGAGCCATTTATATAATTAACTCTAACTAATGCAGTAACCTTTTAATTAATATAATATCTCTGATACATGTTCTTTCCTTTTCGGTTTTTACACCCCTCTAATAATTGTGTCTCCTACTAGAGAATTATTCACGTATCATTTTATGGCAACTTTCTTTTTTAAGTTTAGTAAAAAAATGTGTTTTTAAAAGATTTTGGACATTTATAAATTTATATGGTTACTAATTAGTGCTTTTTATGTTATACTATATAAGAGGATCATAACAAAACAAATCATGTCTGAAACAAAACTAAAATGAATAATATTTATTCTCTAAATTGTGTGATACAAACATATATACTGTGAACTAAGGTAGAATTATAAGCATTGTGTTGTTTTATGAGAATTTTTTTTATTGAAATACATTCCTATATAACAAGACACACTAGTGGCGATCGGAAGGATGCAAAACACGCAATACGCTCTCGTATAGCAAAGGCCATCTAAGACATGGCTTGAATTCTCATATTTTGTGAGGTTATTTAAAAGTACAACAACAACCACCTTACCCAGTATATTCCTACTTTTCAGCAGGGTCGGGGGGGAAAGGATAGAGAGGCTGCTCCGAAAAAGTCCCCGGCTCAAAGTTACCGTTTGAAGTTGATCATCCCAATGATTTTAACGTTATTTTCACAAAATAATTAAAATAACGTTAAAATTAGTGCACTTTTACTTTTGCCCCTTAAGCGCCCACACATATATACATTATATGCGTGCACCACAAATAGGGTGTGGTTATTTAAAAGTACACTAGTTAAATTCACCCCTTTACAACAAAAAAAAAAAAAAAAAAAAAAAAAAAGCACACACACACACACACACAAATATCATGTGTTTAGGGTAGCATTTGGAAACCAAAACTCACGCACAGGTCATAACTAACAACAGTTCTGTTAACCCTTATGTATACAGAATTTAACATATATGACCTAGTTCCAAAAAATGACAAAAAGGTCTTACATACATAAATACATTGCTAACTAATGGATCAAATAACAATGAATTAATGATACACAAGCCCACCCACTGCCTATGAGCCTTTGACTTCAAATTCTAGATTAGCAACAACTTATCTCCCAACTATATTTTCCCAGGCAAAAGCCAATGGGTCCCACGCCTCTTTGTACACTCAAAACACGGTCCCACATGCTGCGGTTATGGCAGAATGTCGTATTATAACCGTCACGACGGCCCTTGAACTTTGGCACTTTTGTCTAAAGAAGCAGCAAGATTTTGTTGCTGAATTTGTAATTCACTTGCGAGCCCGAGGGCTTGTAGAGTTGACCTAAAAAACCAGAGATTAATCATTTTGCAAGATCAGGAAAGCAGAAATACACAACGGACCCAGTAAATCTCACGCGTACAAAGCTATTAGTAGAGTCTAGGAACGTTACGATGTAGGCAAACCATATATTTATCTTTGTAAATGAGCCGAGCCTGAGCCAAGAAAAGCTCGGCTTGTCGTTAGTTGGCTCATAGGCTCGTTTATATTAAAGCCTAGATTATAACTTATATAAATTTTAACCTAAAATTACAACATATTATCTTAGCATAGATTTCACTACTAGCCCAATATTCATATAAACCATAATTATATGGTCATTTTCACATTTTCAAACGAAAAAATTAATATAAAAATATACAAGATGATCATTAGTTCATGGACTTTTTCATATCATTCGTTCAACGAGTTAAGATCAACAAATACAAAAAATATGACTTTTTGTCATTATAAATGAATAAGAAAAAGAAGAAAATCCAAAATTTTAGAAATAAACATATTGACTCGCGAGCTGGCTCGGCCTAGGCTAATTTTTAAATGAACAGATCCCACCCACCATTTTAACTCGTTAAGATAAACTAGCCAGCTAGGCTTGACTCAGTTTGTAAACAACATGAGACAAAGCCTACCTTGGCTTCGCATTTCTCTTCTACAGCCCTAGTCGAATAAAAAAGTTAATTAAAACAGGTCAGGTCAAAAGTCACCCAAAAATATAATTTCAATACATACAACTTCCTAGTATTCAAATATTTAAACTATAATTCTAATAATATTGTAATCAGAATTAACTCATTAACTAATTAAAATTTTAGATAGGAAAGTGAAAATCAACCCCCCCACCTCCTTTTCCTATTCCTACTCCTAGAAAAGCATAAATTCAGAACCAATAAAAACGATCAGTGAATGCGTTTAGCTGTTTGTTCAACAGTTTATTGAAATATATACCCAGGCAAGGAGGCTTTAATGCTAGATTGGTTAGCATATGCTGCAAGTGGACCTCGTAGATTACCATATTTGTTCAGAGCACCCTCAAGTTGCGGTGTTGGCAACTACAAAAACAATTCAATACTAAAATTAACAGATTGAAAGAGAAGAAAGCATTTAAAGACCAAAACAAAGATTGGAACAGAACGTTACTTGCAATAATACGCGAAAAGAATGAGGTTGTGTTTGTGAAATGCATTTCAGAAATCCAACCCACAATTTCGGCATCCTCCAAATCTGAATCAACCACAAAAGCAGTGAAAACAAGTCAAATTAAACACATCAAACAAGATAAAACTGACAATTAATGAGTAAAGAAATCGACGAATAGCATAGTCATGTGTTTACAACCTCCTAAATGGCTTGATTTAAAAAAATTTTGAATCATACCTTTATTAATTATTTTTTTGATTTTTCAACCTATTTAATACAGTAGTTAGTTAGGGTTAGGATTATTTAAATTTCATAACTGTGATAACTTCTATCAGCCACACATTTTTTTAATGTTTTATAAATAAAATAAAGAAAAAACAATATATGTTTGTTTAGTATGAAATTCGAAAAAAATAAATAAAAATAAACAGATTTGTTTTATATATATAACCTATACATGAATAGTTCATGTGTCTACACATGGTTCACTCATGTGTAGGTTATTACCAACACATGTATAGGTAAACAATTAAAAATTTTAAAACATATGAAAAAATTACTTTGATGGTTTTTTATGTTGATAATTATAAACACTGTTTATAAAAAATATAAAATTTTAAAAATATGTATTTGTTAATAGTTATCGCAGTTCTGAAATTATTTTAGTTTGGGAATGATATTTAAAATTGATGGCAGGTAGTCTGAGCCAATTTAGCCCTCCCTAGAAATTTACCAATTTTGAACCATTACCCATCTCACTTGAACCATCTGTTTTGACCCTCCCTAGAAGATACTTAACCAACATATAAAAAGAGTTATTGTATGAAACCATGCACCTGCTTGCTGATGAGTTTAGAAAGTATCTCCATAACAAAATCAACCTGGACATGGAAGCATGAATATTACAAAAATATATACATCTTAATAGCATGAGAACTTATGCATATTTCATTTCCCTCGTCAAAAACACACATTTAAAATTATGAACCCAAAGAGCCAAAAATTTGAATATCTGAAATTTTGGATATCCAAACTTTGGATTGGAGACTTGTATTTTTAGATTTGAATTCGGATAGCAATTTTTAAAAACCATAGATATTTCGGATATCTAAAATATTAGAATTTTTCAATTAATTTTTAATACAATTACTTGATTATTATTTATAAATTATATATTAATATATATTACTTATTAGTTATTAGTTATACTTAACAAAAAATTTTAATTAATCATTCATAAATATTTCGGATTGAATTTACTATAATTAACTGTTTTTTTTTTGTTGGTATTTGGGCATTTGGATAGCCGTTTCACTATCTGAACCAATATCCAGGATTTCGGGTATGGATTCAGTTAATGAAATCAACTATTCATATATTTCAGATATTTGTATTTTTGGATATCCGCATTTTAACACCCCTAGATACAGTGCTTGTAATTTATGCAATAAGTACCATAGTGGTGCTTGGTGTTTACTTTCATACAAACACAAGCATAACTTAAATTGTGCAAATGTGTATATATAAGCATAAGATCATGATCTTGGATACCAGCTTTGGGAAAGCATCAATCGCCTGAATTACTGTCCTCATGAAGAGAAGCGGTAAAGGTGTTTGATCAACCTAAAAGTTACTAAAGTTAGATATATACACACATATTATAAACCAATATAATAGTGTGTGTGTGTGTGTGTAGAGAGAGAGAACAAAACTACCATTTGGTTCAATGCTTTTGCTAGGACTTGTTGTGTGAAAACTGTGCGCTGCTCAAAGCAAGCTGAACAAGCATCCATTATCTGCTATAGTTTACAAAGTGAAAATGTAAAAGAAACAAAACCAAAAAAAAAAGGAAAAAGGGAAAATGGTGTTTGACAATGCTAATGAAATAACGAGCAAATGCACCTTTTTAAGTGGAACACCATCTTTCTCAGGGTTAATGTCGTGGATTGCAACTAATACTTCTGCTGGTGTTAATGAGGGCCCCATATGAGCTGAACCCTGCACAACAAACAAGCTTGCAAGTATTGCTCTTTGTTGACTGAAAATGTTATCAGGTTTCTTGGTTGGAACTTCAGATAGAAATATAGTAACACCAAAAGGTGGAAAAACGGGTGGGTCTTGTAGGTTAAATCATGTGTGGCATGAAACAGTCATTTTTCGAATTTTGGGACAAGTGGGCCAAGTAGTGTAGCATTGACCCGCAAACACATTTGTGTCAATTTTCAAAAAAGTGGACAAATAATTATTGCTACATTGGAGCTTTCAGCGAGTCGGATTTCGAATAATCAAATCAATCGAATCAAATTCAATTTTTTTTTAACCTGGATTTAAATTTGAAATAGAATCGAAAATTTTAATTCAATTCTTGTATCATTCGAAATTTGATTCGATACAAAATCACCCAAAAAATTATTTTAATTTTATTATAAAAAATTAAAATTTAATTTATTTTTTAGCAAAAAATAAAAAACTTCAAAACCAATAAACCACCATAAATATAGCTTAGTTTGCAAGTATTGCTTAGTATAAATAGAAATTATGTATTAAGGTTTTGTGTGTGGTGTTTTGAGATTAATAGTAACATGAGTTATAAGTTTTTTATATTCAGCACTCGTTCATTATATCTGCGGTGTGCTTTGATCCGATTGCCAACAGATTATAGCATAATATTAAATGTGGGATCAGGATAGCTGAAACCTGTAGTATGTGAGCCAGAGCTGTCTGAAACTTGTCCAATGGAAGTTGAATAATACGGGGAAAAATAGGCAAAACCTGAAACCGGGCATCATGTTACTTCAAATTCTTATTTTACTAACCATCATAGCTTAATTATGAAAGAACGAAGTGGATGTTAGAGGAAAGAGAAGGATAACCTCATTCTTGGTAAAAGAAGACAATATTGGAATAAGTATTGTAGCATCCTGCACGAAAGAAATACCGTGTTAACACAAGATTGAAAAAACCAGCAAAAATTCATAAATATTTGTCACCTAGAAATAAAAAAATAAATAAAAATTGTCACCTTAAATTTTGATTCATATAACCGCTTGACAGTTGCAACAAGATCGGCCGAAGGAGTGGTCCCTTCACACAGAACATGCAACACCTGATAGAAAAGCATAAAATGTTGGCATAATCATCAGAAAAGCATAACATACATCAACTAAATAACTGAAGCAATATACACCTGTGTCAGGAGGTTTTCACTTCCTTGGGGCGGGTCAGAAATTATCTTGAGTAAATCTGAATATGATGAGCCTAAGGCCCGAACAAGAATAGGGACATGGCGATGGATAGCCTGCATTTATTAAAATTGAAACAAAATAAGTGAAACGTAGATTTCAAGCCAACTTTTAGCATATGTCACATTGTAACTTGAGTTAATTATATAGATGGTACCTATTATTTGAGTAAGGTTATAGGTTTGGGTATCAAGGTTTTAAAGTAAGAAGTTTAGGGTTTGTGCTTTCAATTTGTAATGAGTTTGGGCATTAAGACTAACTTTCATTAACTTTTTCATTAAATTAGGGTGAAAAGGCCTAAATAACCTTAGACACTTTGAATGGTCAAAGTCAAAGCATGAAAAGTCAAAGGATAGTTTTGATCGTTTCACTTTGATTTAATGGACCAGTTAACGGAAGTTAGCCTGGATACAAAAAATTATTACAAAATTGAAAGCACAAACCCCGTACTTGTTACATTGAACACTAGTACCCAAACATTTACTTTGCCCAAACCACATGTTTTAACCATCTTTGTAATCAACTCTATATAAGTCAGACCTGCTTAACCGCTTTTGGAGCATGCTCATATCTGTCAAATACAAGATGAAGAAGACTAGGCTTCTGCACAAAAACAAAATCAGGGCGATGCCATCAGCATTGTTAAAACACAAGTACCAGTTTGTCATTAGTGTAGAATTTTAGATTTGAGAAGCAAACCTTGGTACATAAAGCAAAAAACAAAGAAAGGTGTTGTTGAGCTTGAGCAAGGGACAGTGATGAATCACTTTGGGAATCAGACTGTTCCCCAATTGCTGAGTCATTAACAGAAGTCCCTGGCACTGAAATTTGAGAGCCACTAATTGATGTTTCTTGATTTTCCATCTGAAAAATATGATAAAGGAAAGAACACATTGGAAACTGAATATTAGCCAAAATAATTACAAATACAAATAAAAACCCTGAAACAAGGATGTCAGTCGATTAAGGTTTAGTGTTGTTCAAAAGGCTCACGGCTTGTTAGAAAAAAAGCTCATTTTGTAATTGGACTGACCCGAGCCAAGGTTGACTTAGCATGGTGGCTTGTTTAAAAATAGAAAATACATACACACATGCTTATTTTTATTGATTGTTTCTTACTATAAATCATCATGAGCGAATAAGAACAAATTCAAAAAAGATACTAGCGAGCTGGCTCGAGTTTTAAAAATAAGACTTAAAAAAACAATAATTTAGAAAAAAAATATTTTTTTTAAAGCTCGTGTAACTTCAAGCCTGCACCCATGATTTGGACTTGTTCACAGCCCTAGTTGGGTTGGCAAGGTGAAACACTGAACCCAAACGTGTCAAAGATATCAACCCTAACCCAAACACACTGAAAATCATGTTAACCCATTTATGTAAACAAGTCAAACAAGTTATAAAACTGGTTATAATTAAGATATAAAAATGTTAAATAGGATGGATGGCTATATTAAACAAAGATAATTATAAACAGCACACCTGCCCTTCTGTTCTTTGTTCATTGACCCCTGAAATTGAAAGTTCAGCAGCCAATCCTGGTCTGTTAACAGCTGAAAGTAATTTATTTGTAGCAAAATCCTCAATTTTTTCTGAGATGAAACTAATAACGTAAAGTTTGTTTGCCACCTGAGAACCAAAACAAATTACACAATTTCAACCATGGATGAAGTCAGTTAACTGTTTAATAAAGAATTCCAATGGAAGACCAATTTGTTTTACAAATAAAAATGGCCAAACCAGATAGTAAGCTTGTGCAACAACTTTTGACTATGTTATTAGACACAAATCACAAAATTCACTTGGATCAAAACACAATGTAAATGAAATTTTGAAGCGATACCAAAAACGTAAGTTGTAAGTTCCCTTACCAGTCGGATGGCTTTTGCACGGATGTCATCTTTTGCATGAACAGCACACTGTTTTTCAAAGTTCATCAATGTAAGAAGCAATACAACAATCAATGCAAAAGCGTGTGATAAAGGACAACAGTCCATGTACAACAATCAGAATAGTGTAACTTGAAGAAAAGGTTACCTTCAATGCGATATCCAAAAATGTCTGACGATTGTTAGGACGTGCTAAAATTAAGCTCCACAAAGAACCTAGACCTTGATGTACACGGTCACCATCACGAATGTCTTTTCCAAAATTATTATCTGAGCAGCATATTTCATCAAGAAGCTTAAATGCAGACTCAGGTAAACAAGGAGCTTCACAAAGAATTCGGCTAAAGGACTTATCGTTTGCTGGCAAACAATCCAGCAAACACTTTGCCTGAAAAAAAAAAGAAGAAAAGAAAAAAAAAAAGATAAAAGATAAAGGTGGTTAACAGTCTATTTAGAATTTTCTCAAGTTTAGGTTTTATGTCAATCATAGCAAATTATTACCATTCCCAGAAGGAATTTCTCATATACAACAGCCACTGAAGAATCTTCAGCTGAATCTAGCATCATGAGAGCATGCAGGTGGTATAGCACATGCATGATGAGCTCATGCCCCTGGTGAAATGCAAATGCATATATTTTCACAACGGTTTTTACAAGATATAAAATTTAAAGATTATACCTTTTGATGCTGGTAGTCTGAGACAATATGCTTTTGTATCATTGAAATTACATCGTCAGCATCAACCTACAGCATAATACATGCACAAACTATTATTATAATTCCACTTCTATGTCGCAAGGTATGTTATATTCATACAATGTAAAGTTGCTCATAAGTTGTTGCACATTTAGAAGGTATTCCAAAAACATGTGAAAAATTGCCTCTAGTGAAACAATGATTGTCATTTATTGCAAATTTGCAACTTGCAAGGCATAAGGTCGAGTTATTTAGAAGAGAATTTATCATAAATTATGATATTTATTGCATATAGGCAAAATCAGTATACTGTAAGCAAGTTACCACAGAGCTCAAAATAAGAATAATAACAACCATCAAGAGAATAAATATAACATATAAAGCCAGCTTAATATAAATTTTAGTGCTACACAATCATCAGAGAACTATGCCTTTTCTGCTGGCTATCTTCTTTTGAAACAATGGGTTAATGGTCAACTTTTCAAAAAGTCAACTTCTTGGCAAGAATGTCAAATTTAGTGTTGGGAATGCATGCTGAAATATAACACATAAAGCCACTTAATAATTTTTTAGTGCTAGACACTTGTGAGAGAATTATGCCCTTTCTTCTGGTTATCTTCTTTTATAACCATGGGTCAATGGTCAACTTTTCAAAAAGTCAACTGAAGGGCAAGAATATCTTTGTTCTGCTAACTATGATCTTAATTATGATCCTGTCAACTTTCACAAAAAATAAGTTGCAGACACATTAAGCACTGCTAAAAGCAGGGAAGCATCACCACAAACCACATCAGTTAAACTATCAGCAATTAGCTACTGTTCACATCCAACCAGAAAATTTAGCCATCTCCAGTTTAAAATTTGCTTTAGAAATTTTTTTGGATGAATTTCAGCAGTTTTATAGAACATTGTAATTTTTTTGTCATTGTCAAAATTTTTTTAATTATTGATGGTATTAATCAATGATTTATGCGGATGTTGATTATGAAAGCACATGGGTTATACCGCACATGGACATGCCACAACACAACAAAAAGTCAAAAAACATACTGTACAAAATTAATTATCTTATAAGGAACAAATATTAGGTGTAGTGGTATCTGTTACAAAATTCTCATACATTATAAATAAACATCCAATACCCATACTTAATAAAAGGTAAACAATGTTAGAAACAAAAACATTTATCTTCCCAAAGGGAAAACATGAAAAGCAGTCAAAGTCAACCCCAACCTGAGCAACCAGACGAGAAAGCAACATCATCCGTGTCTGCACAAACTCTGCGCCTACTAATTGCTTATAAGAATCTATAATTCTTTTGATTGCCAATTTCTCTAAATCTTTTTGCTGTTCTTCTGTTAATTCCACAAAAGATGGGACCAAAGGTAAATCAACAGAGGTTTCTTCCAATAAAGGTGTGTCCACTGCACCTGGTGAAAGCTGATCAGCTTCCACAAATGATGGTGAGACATCTGTCATTATGATATCTATTAATTTATGTGCATCTGAGTCCTTGATATCATGATCAATCGGAATGACTGCTACATAAGGAACTTGCATAGATTGTTCATCTGGAACCTGTTCTTGAGAAACAGTTGCATTTTCAAGCATATTTGGCTTGGTTTCTGCTTTAGGTATAAAAGTTTCTGAAGCATTAACAACACTTGGAGGAGCTTGTCTTTTAACCAGAGCAGATGCATCAACCTCAGACTCTGCTAAACTAGATGGTGCCAAACATGTGACATCATCCATGGTGTTATGCTCGGATGGGGTTCCACTCAGTAATGTCGCACGCCGTGGTTCAGGGCGACGAGGATCCTGTAAGGTATTAGGTTCAAATTCAACTCAAACAAAACAAACAATAAATATAAGCAGATGTCCCAACTTTGGCTCATTTACTTATGAACGGTTCAATTTGACGTGTGTTTTCACCTCAAAAAGGTCAAATTGATCAAATCAAAAACAAAGACAAATTGAGATCAGGTCAAATGAGTTAAAAACCAAAAGTTCATCTTAATATGCATTCATTCAAACATTTAGTCTCTTAAACAATGATATTGATTTAGTAAGTATACTCAGTGCACTGTTATTTTGTTATCAAATATTAAAAAAAGGACATATTTCAACCCTGGCTAACCCATTTCAACCCATACAAAAGCGACTTATTTCAGCCCTTGGTTTTAATATGCATGCATCAGGAGCACATAATGCTATGATGAGATGATGTGGTGATTAGATTGCACCACTGCAGTTGATGTGAATATGTGATGATGCATGCATCAGACATGATGCAGTTTGATGCAACACATCATGTAACTGACCAGTATTTGAACACAGTAGACCATCAATTGCATTGCGTCTGAGTTTTTCAAATCTTATTGAACAAATCTAACCATCATTTGAGCAAATATTATCAATGGAACAATAGGTTTAAGTATTTGAACAACTTAGACCAAGGATTGAACAAATCTGCTAGAGATGATGAAAACGTTTTCTTATATTTTAGTACCTAAAAGTAAACTATATAAAATATTATCCATAAAAAAATTCCGTACTTTTTTTAATAATGAAAGGCTCACTACATGGTGCCCGCACATCATGCATCGACTTTTAGGATCAAAATGCATCAAAACACCACAAGCATGTTAAAAAAATTTGAACCCAACCAATTTGACCCGTTACCCCCAACACACACACACACATGTAAACACAAGCATACGGCTAAACTCACCCTACGGGAATCACGTTTGGTATCAGTTGGAAGACTAATTGAAGTGGCTGCAGTGGGAGGTGGTGTGTTAATTGCATGTGATGACATCATGGGATTCTGCGTCGTCGGTGCAATCTGGGTAGAAGTGTTCGAAAGACAACTTTGTCGGGGAACAAGCTTTGTTAATTGGGGAGGTTTTTTTGGCAGATTTTTCATATTTGTAACAACAATATCTGCTAGTAGATCTGGATGTATCTGGGATATCAAGATTTCAAGAGATTCAGCACCTCTTTCTCCTTCAGCTAGTAAAGCCCCAATCATTGCAATCATTTGTTCAACAGGAGTCAGACCATTATCTAGCACTGGCACCTTGGTGAATGCTCCATTTACCGAGTGATCATGTCCTAGATCACTTCGAATTACAGAAGTTGTGTTGCTATTAGTCCTATAACGACTCATTTTTGAAGATGAATCATTGGAAACTTTATGTTCTTGATCCATAGAGATTGATCGTTTAAGCATATGGCTTGATGGTTGCTCATCCTAAACAAAATTTTTTGAGAAATACAACAGCAATCAGATAATGAAGTGTAAGGGTGTTTGGATGTGTGCTATGAAACTGATTTTCTATAGTGTGAATCCAAGTAGCAATAATTAGCCTCTGGTGTTAAGATATAGTCACTCTGATTATGATTATCTGGTTTTTAATGGGTTAAATAATCAGTTTTGGATCAGCTTCATATCGCCATACCAGCTGCAACAAAAACTGATCCCTTGAAGGAAAATTAGTATGGTTATCTACCATCCTTGTTACCCTTTTCTAAAAAAATCTACCCATCTTTCTCATTTTCTAATAATAAATTAATAATTTAGAAAAAAACTTGAAATTGTAGATGAAAAATGTCTTTACAAGAATGTTGAATAGATAACTAATGACAAAAACAACTACGTGATTTTTTATTAGATATTTCAACGATATGTGTCCTTGCTCTAAAATAAAAATAAAAATTACCTTGCTTGCACGAGAAGCACGCTCGCTATTTCTTAGCATTTTGTCAACCTGTCTCATCACCTGCTCAACTGCATCCCCAGCATTCATTGCCCGCAAAGCCTTTATCAGTTTCTCTCTTGACTGATTTGAAATTAAAAAAAAAAAAATTAAACCATATGTTAGCATAACTAAAAGTAGTATGAATGTGTGTGTGTGTGTGTGAGAGAGATGCTTCAACATTTCATGTTTAAAACATGTATTGGGTGTTTAAACTTTTGACGAGAATTCTAATCATGAATTCATGATACAGCACACAGCAATCAATCATAATAAAAAGTTGCAACATAAATTCCATCATTTCAATTTACAAAACGGGTGGCGGTTGTTTTAAAACAAAAAACAAAGTACTATGGTTACAACAACCATTCTTATGTAGTTAAAAGCCCTGAGGAGCGTGCCTAGTCTCCGAAATAAAGCCAAACCCAGGAATAATGACTCTGATACTAGACCCATAGTTGGGCTGTTTTTTACCAAAGCGAGAAAAAAGTGGGCTTTAATCAAGGCAAAGGCTCACAGAGTTGGGGTTTTTTTTTCAAAATAAAGGTGATCTTATCTTTTTTTATTCTTTTATTCTTTGTTTTGATTTTTTTGGATTTGTTCTATTTTTATTTAATAGCTAAAGATTAGCTATAACTGCTAACCCTAAGGAATTTAGGCAATTATCAATCACGTAATATCTAGATATATATTACGAATGTTTTCTCTTCTACATATCACAATTTTCGTTCAATAGACTGCAAGCTAATGAACGACAAACATGTCCGTTTTTTTTACATGCAAATATGCAATTATTTATTTTATGCTTCTACATGATCGTAAAGAACCGTAACAGTGATAATGCACTTCATGATCTTCGTATTCTTCAAGTACTATTAATTTGGTATTGGTGTTGAACGTTCGGTGTTGGTTTTGGAATTTCAGTACTAAGTAAATTATCTTATATGCTAATTATAATATATTTTTTATCTTTGTGAAAGAGTATTAATTTTAAATGATAATTTTTTTTTTCTTTTTTTCAACTATGTGCGCTTATTTTTCCGTGTGCCCTTGCTTTTTATGAGCCTTGCACCTAGACCCCAGACAAGGCATCTGCGCCTTGAGTGTGCCTATCGATTTTGACAACATAGAACCATACCCAACAAATCTCACTCATAACAAAGCTATTTGTAGGGTATGAGGAGGGTGACATGTAGGCAAACCTTAAATCTATCCCTAGAAAGGAGAGGCTACTCCCAAAAATGTTGGAATTTTAGTGTATTATGTGAGTATTATTTAATACTTAGTAATATTTTAAAATCCTGTTATGCTATACATATATTGGCGCCAAACTGCTTGGTGGTTAATGACTGTTTTGACAGTTAATCAAACTGTCAGAAAACAGTTTTTCCCTCCAATACGCGGTAGAAATACACAACAGAAAACCTTATTCGAAAAATCTAAGAACTTAGTCTTATCCGATCGAAGATTTTGTATCCACAAAATACTTGATCTGAAAGTTTTCATACGATTCTAAGTTATCCAAGTATTCAATCTCTTCCTAAATCTAAACTAATCTAACAAAGATCAAGTATCGAAGATGAACGGAGGAGAAACTGCAAAAGATTTGGCATCCAGAATCACAAAACTCGACAAATTTGAAGGGGTGGACTTTAGAAGATGGCAGAAAAAGATGCATTTCTTCCTGACATCAATGAAGGTGGTGTATGTTCTGAGTACCCCGATGCCTGTGTTAACCGAAGGAGAAGAAGAAAGTCTGGAACAGATCAGAAGGAGAAAGAAGTGGGAAACCGATGACTACACATGCATAGGGCACATCTTGACTGGTATGAATGATTCTCTATTTGATATCTATCAAAATGCAGAATCTGCCAAGGAACTTTGGGATTCATTGGAAGCCAAATACATGGCTGAAGATGCATCTAGCCGGAAGTTTCTTGTAAGTGATTTCATTAATTACAAGATGGTAGACTCAAGACCTGTAATGGAACAATACAATGAATTACTCCGGATTTTGGGACAGTTTGAACAACACAAAATGAAAATGGATGAATCCATTTCTGTTTCAAGTGTGATCGACAAACTGCCCCCATCTTGGAGGGATTTTAAACACACACTTAAACACCAAAAGGAAGAACTTTCCTTGGTCCAATTGGGCAGCCATCTCAGAATTGAAGAGTCTCTAAGGACTCATGAGAAGGACAAATCTAAAGATAAGGGTGTGGCTGTTAATCCATCTGTCAACATGATGGAGAATGGTAAAAAGTTCAAAGGGAAAAGAAAGGCCAACTTTGGTGACAATCCCACAAACAAGAAATCGAAATTTACTTGTTGGAAGTGTGGGAAGGAGGGTCACTACAAGAAGGACTGCAGAAGTGGCAAGAAAAACACCAAGAATGGTGCAAGTTCTAGTGGAACCAAATCTGGTAATTCTGGATCAGGAGATCCGGATGCACAAAAGGGTATGTCTTTATCCTATCTTAATATTCCTAATTTAAACCAAATCTCTGATATATCATCTGCTGCTTACTTGCAGGATGATGAGAACAATTGGTGGGTTGATTCAGGGGCCACAAATCATGTTTGCAAAGATAAAAGATGGTTTACATCTCTGCAAACTACTGCTGATGGATCTGTGGTCAGAATGGGGAATACTGCTACTGAATCAATCAAAGGGATAGGATGTGTTAAGATAGTATTTACTTCTGGAAACTGTTTGCTATTAAGAAATGTATTGTATGTACCAAATGTTAGAAAAAACTTGATGTCTAGTCCTGTATTAAATAACCTTGGTTATAAACAAGTTATTGAATCTAACAAATATGTTTTATCTAAACATGGTGTGTTCATTGGATTTGGTTATTTATGTGATGGAATGTTTCGGCTAAATCTGAATATACCATTTAAAGACAATAATGCCCTTGTTATCACTTCTAGTAATTCTCCAAACTCTAAACTTTGGCATGAAAGACTAGGACATGTTCATTATAAAAGAATTATAGAAATGTCTAAAAATGGTTTAATCCCTGCCTTTACTTCCAACGATGACAGATGCAAAACATGTATGTTAACCAAAATAACCAGGCTTCCATTTAAAGATATCAATAGGGAATCTAAACCTTTGCAACTAATCCACAGTGATTTGTGTGATTTTCACTCAACCCCATCTATGGGAAAAAAAATATGTAATTACTTTCATAGATGATTCAACCAGGTACTGTTATGTATATCTATTAACTTCAAAGGATGAAGCTCTGGATAAATTCAAGATATACAAAACAGAGGTTGAACTTCAAAGAGGTGAGTTAATTAAGGTGTTTAGATCAGATAGGGGAGGTGAGTATTATGACCCTGATTATTTTCAATCTGTTGGGATAATACACCAAGTCACTGCACCCTATACCCCACAACAAAATGGAATCTCAGAAAGAAAGAATAGGGTTCTAAAAGAAATGGTGAACTCTATGCTTTCCTACTCTGGCTTAAATGAAGGATTTTGGGGAGAAGCTATGCTTACAGCCTGTTACATACTAAACAGGGTCCCAAATAAGAAAAGTAAAGCAACTCCTTATGAGTTATGGTTTGGAAAACCCCCAAATTTGAGTTACTTCAAAGTCTGGGGCTGCAGGGCAGTGGTTAGATTGAATGATCCTAAAAGGAAGACTTTAGGTGAGAAAGGAATTGATTGCATCTTCATTGGATATGCATCACATTCCAAAGCTTACAGGTTCTTTGTCCTGGAACCTAACAAAGCAGTCTCTGTGAATTCTGTTATAGAATCCAGAGATGCCATATTTGATGAAAATAGATTCACATCTATTTCAAGACCTAAGGATATTAATCCTGTTAATGAGATCAGATTGTTGAATGATCAACAAGAATCTGATGCACCTTCTACTGATCATTGGGTTAGAAGAAGTGTGAGGCCTAGGAAAACCAGGAACACAGATGAAAGTTTTCAACTTCATCTTGTTGAAGGATCAAGAAATGAGATCCAATCTCAATACTTCTATTGTTTTAATATAGAAGAGGATCCAAGGACATTTAATGAAGCAATGAGCTCAAGGGATGTGTCATTTTGGAAGGAAGCTATTGATGATGAGATGAATTCCATTCTACAGAATAACACGTGGGAATTGACCGATTTACCCCTTGGTTGTAAACCTTTGGGATGCAAATGGATTTTCAAGAAGAAAATGAAAACAGATGGGTCAATTGAAAAATTCAAAGCAAGGCTTGTGATTCAAGGTTTTAGACAAAGGGAGGGAATAGACTACTTTGACACCTACGCACCTGTGGCTAGAATTTCAACCATAAGGCTGTTAGTAGCTATGGCTGCTATTCATAAACTATTAATCCATCAAATGGATGTTAAGACAGCCTTTTTAAATGGGGATTTAGATGAAGAGGTTTATATGAAACAGCCTGAAGGGTTTGTTCTTCCTGGAAATGAACACAAAGTGTGCAAGTTGATCAAATCTTTGTATGGATTGAAACAAGCACCTAAGCAATGGCATCAAAAGTTTGATGACACTGTTTTATCTAATGGTTTTACACTGAATCAAGCTGATAAATGTGTTTATTCAAGATTTGACAAATCTGGAAATGGTGTCATCATTTGTCTTTATGTTGATGATATGCTAATCTTTGGAACCAGTAAAGATCAGATTGATCAAACCAAAGATTTTCTGTCTTCTAAGTTTTCCATGAAAGACTTAGGAGAAGCTGAGGTCATTTTGGGAATAAGGATCAAGAGAAATTCCTCTAAAGAAATTTCTATCTCTCAATCTCACTACATTGAGAAGGTGTTGAAGAAGTTTAATCATGGTGACTGTGCACCAGTTAGTACACCTATTGATCCAAATGTTAAATTATTGCCAAATAAGGGCAATGCAGTTTCCCAATTGGAATACTCAAAGGCCATTTGCTGTCTGATGTATGCAATGATCAGCACAAGACCTGATATTGCATTTGCAGTTGGAAAATTGAGTAGATTTACTCATAATCCCAGCATTCATCATTGGCAGGCAGTAAGAAGGTTGTTTAAGTATTTGAAAGGAACACAGAACTATTGTTTAACTTACAATGAATTTCCATCTGTTCTAGAAGGATACTCAGATGCCAGTTGGATTACCAACTTAGAGGATCATTCCTCAACAAGTGGATGGATATTTCTACTTGGTGGAGGAGCTATCTCTTGGGCATCAAAGAAGCAAACATGCATAACAAATTCAACTATGGAGTCTGAATTTGTTGCATTAGCAGCAGCAAGCAAGGAGGCTGAGTGGTTGAGAAATTTGATTTATGAAATTCCTTTGTGGCCAAAGCCTATTTCACCTATATCTATAAGATGTGACAGTGCTGCTACATTGGCTAAGGTATATAGTCAAGTTTACAATGGAAAGTCTAGACACTTAGGTGTTAGACATAGCATGGTTAGGGAAATGATCTCATATGGTGTAATATCAGTAGAATTTGTTGGGACTCAACAGAATCTGGCAGATCATCTAACAAAGGGTTTAGCAAGAGACTTAGTGCACAAGTCTGCTAAAGGGGTGGGTTTAAAGTCCATATAATTCTTATGTCTGGATACCCAATTCCCTTCTAACTTGATGTTAAATGTGGAATTCAATGTGGAAAGCCAAACAGTAGAATTAGACACATGTTTAATCACCCAAGGTATGTGTTTACCACTGTCAGTAAAAATGAGGTTGAAGTTTAACTTCTTAATAATCTTTTGGAAAATTGTTATGGCAGGACAAGAAGAAAAGATTACCTATATGGACATGGAATCTAAGTTGTTCCAGTGAAGCTTTGGACTTAGCTTTATACATGTTCATTGAAGGATAAGGACACTAGACTTGTTTGAATAAGTGTCATGTTTAGATTTTAGTATGAAAATTGTGTGTATATTAAATCTGGTATTCAATGTAATTATAAGAGTTCAATTCTAAGAACACTCTTATATTCGAATATTTGTATGTTAATATGCTAAGATGGAAATTCAATCCATAGGATATTTCCATTTATGCGCAATTTTGGTTTTCTGTTTTGATTTATGGTAACACTAAAATTGGGGAGGATTGTTGGAATTTTAGTGTATTATGTGAGTATTATTTAATACTTAGTAATATTTTAAAATCCTGTTATGCTATACATATATTGGCGCCAAACTGCTTGGTGGTTAATGACTGTTTTGACAGTTAATCAAACTGTCAGAAAACAGTTTTTCCCTCCAATACGCGGTAGAAATACACAACAGAAAACCTTATTCGAAAAATCTAAGAACTTAGTCTTATCCGATCGAAGATTTTGTATCCACAAAATACTTGATCTGAAAGTTTTCATACGATTCTAAGTTATCCAAGTATTCAATCTCTTCCTAAATCTAAAGTTCTAAACTAATCTAACAAAAAAGACCCTCAACTCAGAAACAAACAAACACAAGCAACAATAGACAAATAGGTTGTTTTAGGCATATAGAGAAAGTTAGCTACCAATACAAAAGAAATGATGGCACTATAAGTAATAACATATGGAATATCATAGTTATTATATGACATAGTATCCTACGGCAAGCATATAGACATAAAATGCATTAAGACGGTAAACAGTAACTTGCAAGGTCCTAAACTGTGGTTGGGATCTGCGCCCTTAGGGCAGCCAAGTGCTATGGTTGAAAAAGTAAATCACTTGTTTACATATATATCTTTCACCTTGACCACGATGCACAAATAATTACCTCCATGATAATAGGGTGGGTAGACCTCAAGAATCCCAAGAAAGCAGTTCTTAAAGAATACTTTATGCTCGCATTGTGTGCCCCTTTCAACATGAAACTAGCATCAAAAGCATGCAATGCAGACAGAACAGAGCTATAGTGGACCTGCTTCCTTCGACCTGTGGTAGCAAGACTGAAAAGAGGATTGCAAACCGTAAGTCCATATTTTTAGGGTCAACATAACATGAAATGAACTTGTGTTAACTATTTGTATTTGTCCCATAAGTATACTTCAACAATTCACCTATTAATAGGACAAACATTGGTTAAACATGGAGAACATATGAGTTTAGGCATATTTTGTCTCATTGTTTCTCTATTTATGCATAAAATGGTAAAACCTGGTGTAAGTGATGACATGTATCCAAAATATTCAGCTTGAAAATTTATCACCAAGGATCACACGTGAGTAACGTACAAATATTAATTAAGGAATACTGGACCAAAATGCAGGTATAATATTTTTAAACTAACCATGTAGCAAGTAATTACTAGAATACATGATCACAGCTTAATCTATATCAATAATACTCAAAAACAAGAGCAATGAATGATAAACAACTAAGATTTAGAAAAGAGGAATTACGATAAATTGCTGCAAATGATGCAAAGGAACAACTAGAGTAAGCATGCCTTCAAAACATTAATCAACTACTATGCCACATCACGCTAAAAAACTTAAATAAGATAGACACCATCAAGACAGATTATCAAATGACTAAGGAAATTAATTTTGTATTTAACAAAGAACAATGCACTGAATCATAAAGTAATAGCAGCTCACTATAAATCTGCAGATTAACTGTCACCAATACATCATCCTAAACTTTGTCATGATACAAAATTAACAAATTGTGTGCAGGGTACAACAAGCACAAAAGATTTTACTTGATATTACAAGACCAGAAAACTTTTACCCCTTTAATGGCACAAACTTTAATTATCACGGTAGAAAGACCTAAATTAACGCCTGTAGAAGTTGATTTTCCATATGTATTATGCTGAAAACAGAAGTGTCTTCAAATTTATAAAAACTTAAAGACAAAAACAGCTGCAGTAACAATCCCCAAAAATTGTTCACAAATTCAACTTAGTTGGTGCTTCCCTTGAGAAAATGCAATTACTTGTTGCTGAATTTCTGTGTTATATGGAATTTTGGTAGTTTTGCTATAGTAAAATTTATCTTTGCTGCTAAATAAATGGCTATATAAATACTGAAATTTTTGAACCTGAATGAGTTCAACTTATTTTGCGCAACAATATTACACATGCACTAAAAAACACGCTCCCTTTCCATACTTTCTTTCAGCTTCAATACCTTATATCAGTTTTAATTATGAAAAATTATTACACAACGCAGAACTGATGCAACAGAACCATAAATGTAATCATAGATAGCTTTATTTCTAGATTTCTATTTCAAAAAAGGTATTCTTGTCTTCTCAGGGCATATGTTGCTTTTTGAGATGGAAACAACTTCTTTATGCAAGTGAAAAACTTTAAAAGTTAATTGCACAATTGATCCCTATGGTTTGCGAAAAATAAGTTTGGGTACTAAAGGTTTAAAGTAACAGATTCAGTTTCAGTTTCTACCAGATGCATGCCACTTGCCAATGGAACACCAACCTACAACCAATTGATTAACAGCCGTGGCTTGATGTACCAAAATTAACAGCCTTAATACCCAAACTCGTTGCAAAATTGATACTATAACACTTAGCACCCAAACATGTTACTATTCGCAAACCAGAAGGCCCATCTGTGTAATTAACTCAACTTTAATTAATATCAACATGTGATTCCTCTCTAGCAGAGATCTCTCATATTCAAATCTAGCTTCCATTGGCTTCCTAACTTAACCCTTTGAAGGCCACCTGCCAAGCATAAGTTATGTTTAGATAGTTTCATTGTATGCTTGGTATTGGTGGGGTCCCATGAGTTTTCCCTAACATGTTCTCACGGTTACCAAAAAAATTCTGCAAAATGACCAAAGAGCAAATGTCATAACTGACAAAAAAAGAAAAGAAGTTTGACTAATTATGGTTGTTCAAAATATGAAAAAGGTCAATTAACACTATTACAAGGGTATGTATATACAGTGGATAGATAATCAAAAACATATCTCAAAACCGTTTAAAACCTATAAACTGCATTGCCATGCTACCACAGCCCTCAACAAAAAACCACCACTCATAGTCTTCAAATGGTGTCGAGTGCCGACATCAGCTAACTGCTATCTCTCATTATCAGAAGTATCAAAACAGCAGTTCCATGCATAAATCCAATCTGATTAACCTTGCACAATGATGTTGAAGGGGCTGCAATAATATTACAAACACACACCTCAAGGTGTACTAATAACACCCCCACTTCTTAAAAAGGAGAAAATTATGTCAAAGCCAATTTGCTTTTCATGTGAATTTTTACTCAAATCACAAAAAAAATATATTTCTAATTTCCACATTTACAAAAATATTAAAGCACTGACAGGTACCAAAGACTATATTATCCCTCAGTAATTGGTATCCACAAATATTACAAGAACTTGCATCAACTTCAAGTATGTTTTCATGGGTAAAAAGAACAGAAATGTGCTAAATAAGAGTAAAATATAAAAAACTATATACTGTAATTCATTTTTATTTCAAGCCCGTAGGGGTATTTATTAATGTGTTGGTAGTCAAAAAATCATATCCATTATCAGTTTATTTTTATATTTCTACACTCCATATATCCGTACACAACCACTATATTTTAGAGATTACAAGGAGACAATTAAAGAAATAAGTTAATGTACACAGATAAGGCAAAAATATGGTCAGTATCTCACCTATTAATAACAGAAATTGTAATGGAACCCGGAAGACTACTAGCCGACCTCAAAAGGTTAAGTAAAATCAAGAAGCATTTATTTGCTTCTGACTGGAGTGCAGCTGAATCTAGAACCAGATGACCACTAGCCAGTGATGAAATGTTGAACGCATGTGTCCTTCTAGTCATTGCTATAGTAAAAGTAATGTACAACAGTTTAGATATGCATGATTAAAAACCAATATGGTAGTTAAATTAAGCAAGTTCAGATATAAAAACAATGACATAAAAGAACAAAATTTATGAGCATTGATGGAAAAAAGACAATACATTCTGTAATACGCCCTCTAGAATCACTGTCGGGTGTGAACAGCAATACACAAGTTTCCAAAAACTTTATAGCAAGCAACCTTGGACCAACACGCCTACCCTACAAGAAGTGCAAGTTTAATCAAGTTATACCAATGTATTCCAAAGTCAATAGTGAGTCACTAGATAAATCAAGAAGTATGCAACTTCTTGTCTTCTTCAATCAAAAAAATAACAAATGGGCACAAGAAATAAGGGTATAAATCTAGCAAAAGAAGTGCAAAATGTCTTAGAGCCATACTTTCTATCGGACATACATCAAATGTCAACCTCTATGCGGTTTTCTTCCTACTTACTTTAAACAGTAAGCTTCTACAAATGATTTAAATGATACAAACATGCCTATCATTGTTTGCTGGGTAGACACAAACAAGTGATTAATTTTTAGCATTTTGCATATACAACCCAATGACTCATAATAAACAAAAGATACAAATTATGCTTATATAGATTTCAATTCTAAAAGCATAAACAAGTTACAACCATAGTTGTCAAAAGCGAGCGCTTTTGCGCCTAGGTGAGCAAAAAAAGCCCATTGCATGCATAGCGCTTCTGGGCAGAGAAGGCATGGGCGAGAGGTTTTTTTTCCAAAAGCCCTCAAAGGCGATGGCTTTTTTGGTAAGCGCACATGTGAAGGCGGTGGCTTAGAATACAAAAGGTGTCTTTTTACTTTTTTTTTTAATTATTTTCGGTTTAGATTTAATTAGATTTTGTTTATTATTATTTTTAATGGATCGATTAAACAAATATGGCAAATAGGATTTTAAGTATAATTGGTTTTGCAATTCAAAAACTTATGCCGACTCCTCAGCACACCCGTTTTCTTCCAATTGGCAATCACGCACCGAAATTAAATTCCAATCAAACCAGAAAGTCTACAGAAGCATTCAATTTTCTTCAAATTAACATCCAGGTGCAGAAATCAGGTCAGTTGTTCAATTTATTCCAATCAACCCAATATAATTTCTGAAATAAGGTTGATTTTAAATGTTTGGGTTTCAATTTTGAACATCATGAAATTGGTTTTTATCATTTGATATTTACTAATATGAATTGGAATTTTGGAAGAAAATATAGTATGTTATATTCTAAAGTATAAGTGGGTAATTTAATTTTTTTTTATTATATTCGCGCTTTTTTTTCTCAGGCTAGCGCGTTTTTTGCGCCTATCGCATGCGCCCCAGGCGAGACCATAACGTCTTAAGTGCGCCTAACGCCTTTGACAACTATGGTTACAACACCCTCCAACCCCCAAATTCTCATTTCTTGATCAAACACTAGACATTATTAGGTAAAAGCACACCTTATTCTTTTTCTACGGCTTTTATATAAAGTGAAACCAAATTAATGCTTCATTTAAAATTTTCCTAAAATAAGAATCCAGCAAAATGATTAATAAGTTTCATACAAATGCTTACACATGGTTACAAAGTTTTATAAAAAATGACACTCTGCAGCAATCACAATAAAAATCATTTTTCGTTTCATAAAACCAAAGTACCATTATTAAAGCTTGTATACCTCCAAAGCAATCTGGAATACAGCATCCTTAAACTTGATCATCAAAGCCCAGACTTCTTCAAGCCAGCTCTCCACTAAACCATGCCGGCGAAACTATAAATATCCAACATAGAAGTTTCACAATTTCAAGTTAAAACAACTATATCCATTGTAGAAGTAAGAAAAGAAACAGAAGCATGACAAATATGGAGAATTTAACTTTTCTTCAGTTTTCTTTAACTCAAATTAGTAGCGTGTTAGTTATTAAGTTTCACGAAGAGATTTGACCCTGATATATCATAACTTGCTGGATGTTAAATCCTATGTGATCTGATAGCTACAAAAAGAATTGTCTCTGGCACCATCAATGACCATGCCTTTAGTACCAATCAAGGAGCCAAACAACTAAAAAGATACAAAACATAAAAGAAGTGATGTCCTTTATCTCAAGTTATCTTAAAATCAATATCAATTTTGTAAAATTCATTAACAAAATCTTAAAAATGTATATTCAGGGAAAGAGGTTTGAGAGGTAAACAGTACATAGCCACCTGAGTAACCGACTAACAATAAATTACAGGGTTCGCAAGGAAACTTCAAGGTGTATGACTACCAAGTACCAACAAATTCAAGCCACACTTAAAGTAGTATAAACATATACATATACCTATTAGATTTTGAACTCAAGTATCTAAATGCAAGTGCATACACAGAAAGAGATGCCAAAAAGAAAGGAAAAAGAAACCTGCAACACTAACTCATCTAACACATGGCAAAAAATATGTGTGCCAGCAACAATGGATTGTCTAGCAACAACTGAATCATCATCACTTAGCAGCCTCAGCAACACTTGCATCAGTACCAGAGAATACTCCATTGTTTTTAAACTGATCTCCTCAATCGCCCTACAAAGACATATGATCAATTACATGAATAAAAGGGAACCGTGTAACATAAAACCTCCAACAATGTTGGTATATCCAGCTTGGATACAATAAAATCAGCATTGAATTAGTGATGATAATTGTCGCATACTTGCATGTATATGAGAAAAAGATAAATATGCTACCCATCTGAAAGCAATGAAAAAAATATTCACGCATTTTGCAACACAAAAGATGTTAGTTACTTAAAGCACTTGCAAGAAAAAAATACTGACGCAAAATACTTGGACAGAAGGGAAAATACATTGCACATACTACATGGCCAGAATGTAATGATAGAATAGAAAAAACAAAAACAAAATACAAACTATAAACTCAGAGCAAGTGGCTACGCTTCAAGGAAAGGCCCTAAATGGCATCAGCTTAGATCCACTATCACCAGGAAGATTTGTCCTAGCACCAGAAAAGATTGTTGTATTCCATAACTGAAATAATTGTCACAGGAACCATGGGAGATCATTCAAGGTCATCGCATCGTATCATTTACTGTCATAAATTTAACAGGAAAAAGCCCTGACCTTGACCAATTGAATTATCATCTTCAAAGTTTCATGCTGCTACAATCAAAGCTGATAATTTCAGTGGGTGCTAGGTCCAGCTGGCTAGCTAAAAGCATCATCAGATGCATCATGAATTATTAACCGATTTATTGATACTTTGATAGTTTAATAAAACAGACACGTATTGTGATCAATGACATTCATCCCTTTCCTAAACTGTTGATGGATGAGAACATGTACTATAAAGGCTCTTCAAATGACGATCAAAAAAAGAATGGTCATCAAGAGGTCTATTCATAGCTGATGGCCGACTCACCACATTGACATTTGGATAAACATGTAATACGTACTACAGAAGTGAAAATTTGATAATGATAGCTACAATGAGAAGGGTGAGCTTGGGCTCAATAGTAATGTAAAGATAGTTGTAATAAAAAAAGTGGTAGCTAAACAAGTACGATCAGTTGCTGCATGTAAGTATACAACTAAACTACAATAAAGTTTTTAGAGCTACTTTTGAGGTGAGAATTATATCCATAAGAATTAAACCCTTTAAACCTACAAATATCATTTCGTGTTCATATTTAACCTCGCAGTTTGTCACATACTCACATACCCATTCTTCCCCGGTAATTAAAAATAAGTTTCACAGCATCTAATCCAAAAGAGTGACGCTTTGATATTTTACACATGAAAACTTCCCTAATTGAGGTACTTACAATAAATCAACTCCATCTATAAAGCTTCTATGAAATTTAAAATAATGATTTCAAATACGAAGATAAGAATTGTCCTATTTTACCTTTAATGTCTTGTAAGGAGAACCATTCCTACAATCCTACTTATTCAATGCCTTGAAGAACTACCCTTGACCAAATCAATAAACTGTATTCAAAAGATTCCAATATAAGGTTCGTTAATCATCAAATTTGTCACAAATTATTACACTCCATTATTCAACTAAAGCACACTGTGCACCCAATTCAGAATCTTGTACTTAGACCATGAATTTCTAAAACAAATAATTCAATAGGAGACAGAGTCAAGAAACTACAACTACAAATCAATTTCACCAGTAACATCAGAAATACCAGACACCATGAAAACTCACTCGACTAGGGTTTTCCGAACGAGGGCTTCATGTGAAAACTGAAGCTCGACGAGATAAGGAAATAGTTGTTGTGCAAGCAAAGAAAGATCCGAAGACAGTATAATAGCTTTGGCTTGCTTCAAAGACGAAACCTTAACCGCCAAATCTCCGTGATTGTTTGCAGCGGCTAAGAGAGAGAGTGCTTGCTCTCGCTGTGAAACTGCCATGATTGTGTGTGAATTTATCGTCCTGCAAATAATATAGACGGTAATCTAAGGATGAAATTGGGGGATTTTCTAGGGTTTCGAATCAGAATGAAGGCGACGACGGAAACACAAATTCATGTTCGCGTTATCGCTCCTGTATTTTGAAACTTATATCTGCATTTGCTTTTACGCTATGTTTACTGAGTTCATTTAGGGAAAGACTTAAGAAAAATAATTAAATGGATTTGTGTTTTCGAGTTTTATTTAACGAAAGAAGTGAAAAGAAAATATAAGTGTTCTTAAGTTTCATTTAAAGAGGGAAACAAAATGAATTTGAATGAAACCTAGGCAAAATTACCTAGTTTTTTTTCCTTCCGATTTGAAAGTAAATGAAAGGAAATAAATCCATTATTTTCTTTTCTTTTCCTCTCATTTCTTTTAATTTCTTTTCCTTTTTGTTCTCTCCTTTAATAAACTCGAGAACACAGCGTTAGTCATGTTATAGGATTCTTTTATGTTAACTTCAAAATGTTTTTTTCCAAGAGTGTTAATTGTCTAATCACTTTTCTAAAATATATTTTTTTAAATATCTGAATTACCTTTCTCAAAATCTAATATTAACAATCATTTTAAAGTTTTGGGCGACGGTGATGCGGTGGCGATAATGGCAGCCAATTGTGGTGGGTGGCAACGTTCACGGTAGGTGGTGGTGGTTGGCGGGTGCAGGGTGGCAATGGATGATGGTGGTGACTGGCGGTGTCGGTAGGTGGTGGTGGTTGGCGGGTGCAGGGTGGCAATGGATGATGGTGGTGACTGGCGGTGTTGGTGGGTGGTGGTGGTTGGCGGGTGCGGGGTGGCAATGGATGATGGTGGTGACTAGCGGTGTCGGTGGGTGGTAAAATGAATAAAAGGTAAAGAGTGGGTGTGTATTTATAATTTTATGTCAATAAGTCATGGATCATTTTGAAAAGTCATAGTTTGTAGTTTTTTTTTAAAAAAAACTTAATACTCATTTACAAAAAAAGTCATTTTCAAAAATCCTTTTAGGTTTGTCAACATTTATTTAACTTATTGATTTTTTTAAAAAGTTAATAAGTCAATAAGTTATTATAAAATGAAATCTCAAACACGTCCTAAGTCAACTATTTTGAGTTTTGAAAAAGTTAATAAGTCAATAAGTTATTATCTCAAACTCTCTCAAATTTTTCAGCATTTTTAAATATAATTTAATAATTTTTAAATATTTATTATTCATTATTTGTATTTTTAAATTACCTGTTTATATGTATTCTAATATTATTTTATCCAAACAGCCTATGTGTCTATGTATTTTCAAATTCATATGAATATAATTAGTCAGATGCTTGCATTTTATGTATTAAATTTTGTATTTTGATCTCAACAAAATTAAGTATCTTTTTATGAAATAACTTTGTTCAATAACTTAAATAACAAAAAGTTGTATGAAAAAAACCTTTTTGCGATTATTGAATCTTAATTACTAATACACATAATTTAATGTAATTTTTTTAATCAACACGTGTACTACACATGTAACTAACTTGGTATTTATAATATATCATAATATTATATGTATTACATGAGTTGGATAAATCTATCACGTTATAAAAACACAGTTTGCATACATATTATATATTACACGAGTTGAATAAATTAAATGTTATATACTTTATAATAAAAAAATAAAGTCTATAAAAACACGTGTATTGCATTAGTTTAACAACACATGTGTATTACACAAATTGAATAAAATAAAATATAATTTGTTAATACTTACAGTTGATGAGATGTATTGTTAAAAATATGATAATTATAAATTTTGTTAAGCTAATTTTTATAATATATAATTTAATTGTGTGATAACATTTCTATGCAATTGGTAGATATTAACTTTATTAATATAAACCATCTTTTAAAATTTTTCTAACATAGTTAAATTAAATTGAATCACAATTAATATTAAAACATATGAAAAATTAAGAATTAAAAGTTAGATTTGTTAAGAAAATTAATTAATATAATAATTGGTCAAATTGATCAATTATTACTATTAGTAATTGTTAATAAATGAATTAATACTTTAAATTTAAGGCGGGAAAATATTGAAAAATATGTTTATTGCATGACAAGTGGAAAAAAAAAACTATTATTTATTAAATAAGATAGATATCAGTTATTGATGAGATAAAATAATATAAATATGTAAAAATTATAAATAACTAATAATAACAAGTACTTAGTAATTATAAAATAATATTTTAAAATAAATATAGTTTACATTTTCTTATACTTTACTAAGTATTAAAAAAAATTTGAGTAAAAAGATTTTTAGTTTGATAATATCTAGTTATATAATTATATATATTACCTATATATATAAAAAGTAACGTCGGTTACTTACGTGTCAAATATACGTTACACATGTATATATATATATCTTTGTTTGCTTACTAATTCAACAAATAGTAGTTTCGGTTCAATGGTAAAATAGCATGTTTTATCCGACAGGTTGCGGGTTCGAGTCCGACAAGTTGCGGGTTCAATGGTAAAATAGCATTTTTCACGTGGTTGGGTGACGGTTAGGTCGATGTAAAAGACTTGGCTTATAAATTGTTATATTATATATATTTAATCTCTACACTTCGTAAGTTGTTGCTTTTAGATAAGTGGTAAAGCCCCTTTGTTTCGTTTCGTATGTAATGGGTTCGAATTCGGTGGATTCGAACATTTTTTTTTCTTTTTCACATGGACATAAATAATATATTTGTTTATTTGTTTTCATCTATGTCTTCAAATGAGGTCTTAATGTGCCTTGGATGATCCACATCTCAGAGTCAGGCGTCGATGAGCACATTAAACTATCCATTCTTTGTGCACCGGCAAAAAAAAAAACGTTTGGCAATTTCTCCTCCGACCAGGATAATGATACAAAGAAGTCTTAGTATCTTACTATATATTTCTCTTAAATAACCTAACAGACTCTCAATAAAAGAATCGATTCAATACATAATGAGATTATTCAGGAATACACATTGTATGATATATATATATATATATATATATATATATATTTGTTTGTTGATTAATGATGCAAATGTATCTTTGGTTCAAGTGGGTTCCATAAATCCTATCAAGATTTTGCACACACACGTCGCAAGTTTGAATCCAAGCGCCAAACTATAATTATTTCTTTTGTAATTCTTTTTAGGATTTCTTTTATTTCTTTTGTCTTTTTTTGGACCCGCACCCCGTGTTTGCATCTATGTTTAAGTTTTTTTTTAAATGTCGGTTTCTCTCTAACGCGATTCTTTCAAGTCTTTGATCTACTATCTCTATTAAGAGGGGTCATGCTATCAATATGTGTGGATAAATACTTTTTCGTATGTATATATATATCAATACTAGATCAAATGTGACGTCATATTTTTTGTAATCATACTGCCAATAATGCATAAGGTTTTAGTCGTATTACCACGCATCTTTATAATCGATTTGACATGAGGTTTAATTGTGATTGTCCGCCGCAACGCGACGGGCCACTTTACTAGTTTTAATATAATTAGGAATGTCGGTGGCATCTTTACAGTTCAGCAATAAAGGTTACATATTTGATTTAAACCAATTCCTTCATTTGTATTTTGGTTGGAATGTTAAACAACCCTAATGTTAACTGATACGGCACAGGTTCGAATCCCTTTAGTGTTTTTTCTTTTGGAATTATATTTACTCTTAAATACTATTTATGAAAATGAACAACTATTTTTATCAATATATTTGCTTCTCAGTAACCTTATCACTAACTTGTGATGGTGGGGCTGGTTTAGGCCTTTCGCACTTCCAAAGCGTGCTCGGGTTCATATCTTGACCTCACCATTTTTTTTTCTTTTACTGTTTTCATATGTTTTTTTTCATCTACTTTTTTTTTCTCTGTTTATCGATTTTCTCGTGTTAATTCCCCAATTTGATAAAATGTCATTTTAACATTCTTAAGTTTTTAAAAATTAAAGTTTTTTTCTACACTTAATGTTAAAACTTTTATGTTATACTCTAAAATTTTTATGTTTTACCCTTATACTTTGTATAACGTCACTTTGTTTCATCGTAAATTTTAACCTTCAAACCTTATATTTTGTAAAATGTCACCTAGACATCCCTCATGTTTTTTTTTTATTATTTTGAGTTTCTATACTTAATATTAAACTTTTATGCTTAACTCTTAAATTATTACGTCCTATCCTTAGATTATGTACAACGTCATTTTGTTTCACTCATAAATTTTCCCTCGTGTTTTTTAAATTTAGAGTTTATTGTTACATTCAATATCAAAACTTTTGAATTTGGCTCCTAAATTTTATGTTTCAACGATACTTTTTAGATCGATGTTTCGACCACTTCATGTTTTTAAAACATAGGATTCATCCATACACTAAATTTGAAGCATCGATAGAAATTAAAACCTTATAATTCTTCAACTTTTAAAACTTTCAAGTTTTTAAACTTTATAAAATATTGCTTTAGCTTTTCATGTCTTTACAGTTTAAAGTTGACTCTTACATCTAATGTCAAAAAACTTTAAATTCCCTCATAAACTGATAAACATTTATGTTTTCTCCATAAACAGTAGGTTTCCTACCTATATTTTTATGTTTTATCTTTAACTTTATAAAATGTCACTTTAACCCCCTCTTTAGATTTTTAGAGTTTAGATTTTATCCCGAGACTCAATTTAAAGTGTCGGTGATAGTATGTCACTAATCATTTCTAATCCTCTAACTTTCAAAGCTTTTAATTTACACTTTTTTTTTTTAGATTTTATATCTAAACTTTATACAATGTTATTTAATGCGGTTTTTAGTTTATCTATGTTTTAAAGTAAATTTTGTTAGGAAATGACTTTCGACTAATATAATACGCTATTCAAATTATTATACGTTTCGATGCCGCCGCAACGTGCGGCGGGTCAAATTACCAGTTTAATTTAATTACAAAACCTTTTTAGTATTTATTAGAAGGTAAAGACAAGAAAACAATTATATGTTTCACAGGACATTAAAGAGTTATTAACATTATTTTTTAATCTATGATTTAAGATATTCATGATAAATTAAGAAAAGAGATAAATAAATACTGACATAAATGATAAAATTTTATTTTTATTAAAACTATATTAAAGTTGAAAAAAAATGGCACATAGAACTTGACTTGGGTGAACTCAACTAACTAGATTAAAGTTGATATAAAAAATGGCAGTTATAATTTGACTTTAGTAAAAATAATTAACAAGTTTAGAGTTTAAATAAAAAAAATAGAACATGACTTGGGTAAAAAAAACAAACAAATAAGTAAATAAAAAGGCAAAAAAAAAAAAGGAAAAAGGGAAAAAAAATTTAGAATCATAGATGCTACTTGAAGGATGAAATGATACCCAAGATACGCGACATGTGGGATTGGTTTTAAACCAAAACATAAACTTAAGGAAAACGTAGACGTAGGTATGCTTACATTTGAAATTGGATGAACTAGCATTTCAATATTATCTAATTTTCAAGACCCTTGTAAGGACTTTAGTAACTAAATTATTGAAATAGAAGATGACACTAAGTCTAACCTAGGTAAAAAAAAAAAAACATTTGATAAGCCAACTTAAACTTTTGATAATAATCAATAATTAAACCATAACAGACTGTTAACCGATCAATTGATTATGAATATGTATTGAACATACACCGAAATATTGTTTTCTATTGCGAAAATGACCACGGTGTTCCCGTAACCGTACCTGCCTAAAGGGTGTCCTCATAGAACAAGAGAGACCACATCACCATTCCCCTTTCGTTCCCATATAGAGATCCTACAATTTAACACACGATATTAACTCATTTTGTTTATGTATACCTTCAAAAAAATATTTATCAAGTTTTGAAGTTGTTTCTCGGTCAATTACACATTTATAATTGCAAGGTTAAATTTAATATGATTGATTAAACCTTACACACATATCCAAATTAATATTTAGCGATGACTAGTAAAAATGATAGCTGACATGATCAGTATCGTTAATGTTCAGATGATAGCAGCATGTAAAAAGTAAATGCAAACTTAGAATTCCCATATTGTACATGATGCAACTTATATGGGATTCCTAAACCCAAAATTGTATTTGCATTAAAACAAATAACTTTCTAGTTGTGTTACAACAAATAACTTTTTATAAGAGTAATATATGGTGAGTCGCTTGGCTTGATCTAAAAAACTTGTTATAATCCCTACTATTTTCAATTTTCTTTCAAGCTTTGTAATCGTGTTCAATTCGAAATAAATGAAAGTTTGGGGATAATTTCTTTATTTCCATTTAATCTATGAATCTGTAAGATAAAGCAACACTAAACATAAATATCTAACCTAAGCTTTTATAAATGTCAATTTTTATAATGATCGAAGCTTAGAAAGCCATAATAGGTTATAACAAGAATAAGAGAAATTTATTTAGAAAATAATCTATTTTTGTTATAAAATATATACATGAATAATATACATAATAAACAATAATAAGCTTTAACAAATAAACAAATAGTAATAATAATAACAATCGTAGTAGTAGTATGTAACAACCCATTTGGGGGAAATATTATAAATAAACATAATTGGTGTATGAATTGTGTTTATTTTAATATAAGGGTGTTTTATAAGATTTAAATTATCTTAAATATTATTTGGTGGGTGTTCTAATAATAATTGTTAGCTACAATTATATGGTGAGTGTTTACTAACTTAACTTAGTTAGTTATAACTAGTTTGATTTAACTAGTAATTGAGGGGCTAGAATTGACAATAGGTGAAACTTGAATTACAAGAGGGTTTTAATGTTGACTTGGTCAACATTTCACATTCATGTGTGTGTGTTTTGGCTGGAAACGTGAACCAAGGGAAGGGAGGAGGAGAAAACTCAAGAAACTTCAAAGTTTGATCAAATTGGTGCTTGGGTTTTGGTCTAAACTCTAATGCAACCATAAATTGGAGTTCTTCTTGCATCAAGCTACATCTAGGTATGAAATTTTGGGGTTTTGATGGGATTTTCGTGGGTCACCATGGGGGGTGTGAGTTTGATGGGTAAAACTCTCAAATTTGGTGTTTTGAGAGTGTTAAATGTTGTTAATGATGTTGATAATCATGTAGGAACAACTTTTAGTTGTTTTCTTTCATGATTTACATGTTATGAAAATGGGGGAAATGGGGTTTTCATGGAGTTGATGACTATGGTGTGTAAAGTTAGTGTTTAAAGGTGGGGATTTGATGATTATTACTATATTGTTGTACTTTGTGGTGAAAATGTTGAGATTGATCATTTTTAAACAAAATAATGGGTGTTACATGGATGTGTTAATGATGAATGATCATTAGGAGAAGAAATTGTGCATACATGGTGTTTGATGAAATGCCAAGTAGGGTAATTAACTTAAAAATTAGTTTAAAACCTATGGTGATATGAAATAGGTGGGTGTATGAACTTAACAAAGGTGAATTGTTATGGTTAAGGGTCAATTGGAAGTAATTAAGTTAAAATGGTGACATTGGGGTGAATTGGTGTATTTTGACTAATTATGGTCAAACTTTATATTAAACCTATTAGTTGTGATAATAGGAATTGATAGTGAAGGTGTAAGTGGCACCAAACGACCCGGGAAGGAAGTTGTTATAGAGGATAGCGCGTTGGAACAAGGTAAGTCACCCAATCTTCTATTTATTATGTGTAATGGTGTTATGCATAAATAAATATGTTGTAGAAGATTGACTTTATGATGAATTGATGATATTGGTGTTTGTTGATATACAATAATAAGCAATAGGTGATATATGTTGCTTGATTGTTGTTGGTATGGTGCTTTAATGCTAGTCCATGATTGACTTAGTGTTTATTTGTGTGTGTGGTGATTGAATGAAAATAGTTCACAAGGTGTGTGAACTTATAGTTGAAATTGACTTAATTTGGTGTTTTGAATCACAAGTGGTGTGATCATGACCTCGGATTATTCACATGGTGTGTGAATGTCCTTTGTTGGGTGTAATCAAGTTAGTAAAACACAAGTGGTGTGGTTTACTTAACTTGAGAAATCTTGTGGAATAAGATTTCAAAGGAGTTTTGGGTGCAAACGACCCGTTAGTAAATCGTTTGATATTATGACCATGATGGTTATAATTTGGTGAATTAAGGTGTTCATTATGATTATATGGTGTTATATAATGTTTATGGGGGTATTGGAATGGTCGTATTTGAGTGGAATGAGTCGAGATGGCGAAAAACAGAAAAATTGGTCGTTCAGGTGGTGCTGGAGTATCATACGCCGAGGGATACGCCTATGGATACGCCTACCACACAAATTTTCTGTGATACGCCTCAAATACGCCCAAACCATACGCCCAGTGTAGAATTTGACCAAAATTGACTTTTTGGGTCATGTAAGCTCGTGGGGGCGGGCATGGTGATCTTACTTAGTTCTAATGAACTAATGGTGACTTAATTAACATGTTTTCAGGTGATCGGAAGGGTTAACAGCGGTCGTGATCGGATTGCCTTGCAAGGATTCGGATCAAACACGTTCTGGGTTATTTCTTTGTTGGTGTTAAACAAAGGTTTTTGGTGATAACTCAAATGTAATTTTTGTTATTGAATGTTTAATTAACATCAATTATTTTGTAAAGTCGTATGTAAATGGGATGTTATGGTGTTAATTACAATTGCCGGTTTGAAAAATCTGGGACCTAAACTTTGATGTCGTTTAAAAACGCGTGTCATACGTGTGGGAGTTTTGGGGCTTACATAGTAGTAGTAGTAGTAGTAGTAATAATAATAGAAAATAGTAATAATAATAATAATAATAATAATAATAATAATAATAATAATAAAACTTTGCAAATAAATGAAAGGTTTATAATTTTGTAAACTTTTATTTTAACATAGTATAAGTAACAATTTATCTTATAAAACATAAATTATGTAACACCCAACTTTTTATAAAGTTTTATTTAAAATAAGCAGAAATATGGTCCCAGATTTTTTCAAAATTTCGGCATGACCTGTACTAAAATATCGATTTCCTTACAAAATAAACACATTCAAAACCAGTAATTCACACAACAACAAACTATTACCACCATACTAATTTATGTTATAGTAACTAGTACTATTTGACAACCACACTATAGAAAACTCCGACACGTTATAACTATTTACCAAAACATTTAACCACAGGCCATGCGAAACATTAGATAAACGATCCGAGGCTTGTTCCATTTCTTATTTGTAACATCCCAAATTTTTCTAAGATACAAGTTATTAGAATTCTACGTACGTGTAACGGATAAGTAACTTGTGGGAAAATAGACGAAAAATAACCAAAATGGGGCTTAGAAATCGTGTACTCGAAATAATGAAGATTTCGAATACATCACATTTCGAGTACACTACATTTTCGTGTACAGGGTTTTCGAATACAGGGACCTTGTCTATAAATAGTCGTGCCTTGGGAAATGTGACAACCTTTGGTTGGAAGCACAGTTCCTCTCGAGTACACGAAGTTTAAGTCCAAGAATTTCAAGAATCAAACTTTGATCGACCAAACGAAGTAGGAAACGCACGGGATTCTACCAGGAGGATCAGCTACCTTCAAGTAAGTGATTCATGTATAGAAAGCTGGATTTTTATACAAAAGTTAGAATGGTTAAACAAAGGGTGAACTTTTGCATAAAGCTCACACCTTTATGCATAAAGTTCATAACTTTGAGGTTCCAATACGTTGGTAACAACCAAAGGAACCTAGAACTAGCTCCCCAAGGTCTTAGATGAATTTCTGAGATGTTTAATGACGAAATGATGAGTACACGAAATCATGTACAGAGGGTACTCGAAATCATGCATGTATTTCGAGTACAGGGGCTATTTCGAATACAATGGTTATTTCGTGTACATGGAATTTCGTGTACATGGCATTTCGTGAACTAGAGATGTTTCGAGTACATGGCATTTCGTGAACTAGAGATGTTTCGAGTACATGGCAATTCGTGTACATGGGAACTTAACGAATTTCAAGGGTTTCGAACACTTAGCTAAGTTTCGAGAACTTGGATTCAGAAAGGGGGACTAGTAGGCTATTGGGACTTAGAATATTTTCTAAGTCTAAGAACGTAATGTAACGTAATGAGGTGATGTAACGGATGTAGGTTCTTAAGGCTTAGCTAAGGAGTTCGGCTAAGAAGAACAAGAGTCTACTATCAGGTGAGTTCTAGACGCCCTATTTCATGTTAACTGTTTTGGGCTGGCATACATGCTTATGGTTATGTTATGATGTTATGTGCTTATGATGATGATGATGATTGAATGATGGTATGCCCTGACTATGTATGCATGCGTATGTGTTAGTATGATCTATGCATGAAAGTATGTTAAGTATGATGAATGCATGAGAAATGAATTATGATAATGAATAACATGACATGAAAATGATGCTACCATTTGATATGATGATGACTTTATGATAACATGCTTCATGATGATAACTATGAGAACCGTTATAGGAGTATGACAAGGTCCTAGGTTGCTAGGATGGAAGTATGATATGTAGGCATGATGACATGATATTATGATATGCTGATGATGCTAGTATGTTATGATGAACTGTGCATGATGACAGTATGCTATGATGGTATGATGAGACGATGCTAGTATAACATGTCTAAGATGCCATGATGACTGCTATGAATGATGTTATGATGTTAGCAGTAAATGTTATGATGATTATGATAAAAGATGATATAATGCTAGTATATCATGTATGACGAACGAACGATGTTCCTATACGTGTTATAGGATAAGTATGAAAGATGTACCAGCTCTTGTGATGGGTGGGTATGATAGTCAACCACGACTATAACTGGGTATGATAGTCAACCACGACTATAACTGGGTATGATAGTCAACCACGACTATAACTGGGTATGATAGTCAACCACGACTATAACTGGGTATGATAGTCAACCACGACTATAACTGGGTATGATAGTCAACCACGACTATAACTGGGTATGATAGTCAACCACGACTATAACTGGGTATGGAGCCTTGTGCCGGCATAAGCCCACTGCTCGTGTGGTAACAGTGGAACGTATGATGATGATGATGTAAGGATGTTATGTGCTAAGGTTATGGACTATGTGTATGAAATGATGTGTATGTTAAGTATGTTTAATGTTGTTTTATGAAAACTAGAACTCACCAGCGTAAGCTGACTTGATTTAGCATGTATGTCAGGTTGAAGGTATGATATAAGAAGGCATGGAGCTCGGGCATAGAGTCATACGATCCGGTGGTTTTTGGCAATCCGATATGTTTTTGATACAGACACTTTATTGATTTCTGTTTATCAAACTATGTTTACAATTCCGCTGCATGATTATGAAAGTTTTTAGTTTAAGAGCTATGTGTTATGATGAAAACCAACCTCTGTGAGGTGCCCGGTTTCGGGGCCCCACAAGTTGGTATCAGAGCCATAGTTTGAGAGATCTTGGCATCCCAAATGCCAAGACTTAAACTGAGAATGGGATTAATGGATGCGGATTGCCAACCACGGATGACGGATGCCACGAGTTGAATGTTTATGTATGAGTTAAGGGTTAGATGTAATGCTATGAAAGTAGTTAGTGTCATGCACATTGAAGAGATGGGATGGGAAACGTTTAGAGCCTATGAGTTGGGTAAATGGTTAATAACACTTGATCAACGTCGTTAACGATTTACAAAACTTATTCCGTGCTAAATTGATTCCTGTATTGACTCATCAATTGTTGCATCCTATAGATAGTTAGATGGCCGGACAAAAGGGTAGACCGCGAAAGAAACCACAGGAACCTGAAGAACCACATGTCGAGAATGAAGAACCTGTCAATGAAGGCGACCACGAGCACAACGAGCAACCAGAGAATGAAGAAGAGTTCACTCTTGAGACTATCGTGGTGAAGGCTATTTCTGATGAGGTCTGCAAGATAATGGATGAGAAACTACCAGCCTTGATTGCTAAGGCACTGAAGGATGCTTTAAAAGACAAGTCAGAAGGAACTAAGGAAAGCACCAAAGAAGATGAGGTGGTGATCATTGAGACAAAGAGCGGCGACTCTATGACTGGGAAACTGAAGGGCTGTGACTACAAGTCCTTCAAAGGATGCAACCCACCAACCTTTGATGGGAAGAAGGACGCAGTGGCCACCTGCCACTAGATTTCTGCGATGGAGGCTGTTATCTCCATCAGTGAGTGCCGAGTTGACCAAGCTGTCAAGTTTGCAGCCCACTCTTTCGTTGAGGAGGCACTTCACTGGTGGAACACCGTCAAGCAATCCAAGACTACTGAGGATATGGAAAAGATGACTTGGGATGATCTCAAGGAACTGGTTACTAAACAGTTTTGTCCCAAGAATGAACTCGATAAGGTTGAAAGGGAGTTTCTGGTTTTGAAGGCTGGAAGTCTGAACCACCGCCAGTACACGTCAAGGTTTAATGAGATGGCTAGACTGGTTCCTCACTTAGTTTCTACCGAGGAACGCAGGGTGAAGTTGTACATGGAGGGTTTACCTCCGAAGGTTCGGATACATGTGAAGGCGAATGCTCCCAAGACTTATGACTCCACTGTGGAGCTCAGTGGCATAGTTTGGGATGATGTTATGTCAGCCGAGCCAGCCAAAGAAGAAGCAAAGGTAAAAGAGTCCTTCGGGACTAAGAGGGGTCGAACAGACCAACGAAAGTTTTCAAGCAAGAAGGCTAAGCGAGAAGAGATGGGCCGATGCAACAAGTGTGGGAAAAGCCACACGGGACAGTGCCTGGTGGGCACTAATTTATGTTTCAGGTGTGGAAAGACGGGGCACTTTTCTAGCAATTGCCCGAATGTTACTCGATGCTTCAACTGCAATGGATTAGGACATATGTCCAAGGATTGCAAGCTACCACGGGCCGATGCTTTGGGCTCGGGTAAGAAAGAGGAGAAAGGAAAGGAGAAGCAGAAGGCTAAAGCACGAGCCTTTACGATGACGAAGGATGATGCGATTGTGGACCCTGACGTGGTCACAGGTACCTTTTCTATCAACAATATTCCTGCTTCTGTATTGTTTGATTCTGGTGCCAGTATGAGTTTTGTGTCTTCTACTTTCTGTGATGGGTTATCTGGGAAGGTTAAGAAGATAGATCGGGTATTTGATGTAGAGACGGCTATTGGTAAGATGACCAGGGTGACTGAGGCTATTGATGATTGTTACGTTGAGATAGAAGGTCATAGGTTCCCTGTCCAATTGTTTCTTATTACCTTAGGAGGATTCGATGTGGTTTTGGGTATGGACTGGTTAGCCAAATATGAGGCTAACATTGTATGTCGACGAAAGATGATACGTTTACGTGCGATGGATGGGAGCTCCGTGACGGTTTATGGTGATAAAGCGATGTATGCGCCAAAGATCATTTCGATGATCCAGGCTGATGTTATGATGCGGCGAGGGTGTGTAGCCTACTTGGCCTACGCGATTGAGGAACGTACGGATACGAGGACGATTGTTGATGTTCCCCTGGTGTGTAACTTCCCCGATGTATTCCCTGAGGAATTGCCTGGATTACCACCCGAACGGGAAATTGAGTTCCAGATCGACTTAGTGCCGGGGGCACAACCCGTTGCCAAAGCACCTTACCGTTTAGCTCCAACCGAGATGAAGGAAATGATGACCCAGCTACAAGAACTCCTTGATAACGGTTTTATACGACCGAGTGTCTCTCCGTGGGGAGCACCGGTGCTGTTCGTTAAGAAGAAGGATGGAAGTATGCGTATGCGTATTGACTACAGGGAACTGAATAAGTTGACCGTAAAGAACAGGTATCCTCTACCTAGAATTGATGACTTGTTCGATCAATTGCAAGGTGCAAGCTGGTTCTCAAAGATAGATCTCCGATCCGGTTACCATCAGTTGAAAGTTCGAGAGCAGGATATTCCAAAGACTGCTTTCCGTACGCGTTATGGACATTACGAGTTTCTCGTTATGTCGTTTGGATTGACGAATGCTCCCGCAGCATTTATGGATTTGATGAACAGGGTATGTCGACCGATGCTGGACCGATCGGTGATAGTGTTTATTGATGATATTTTGATTTATTCAAAGAACGAGGGAGACCATGCTTGCCACGTACGTGAGGTATTGGAAATCCTGAGGAAAGAGAAACTTTATGCTAAGTTCTCCAAATGCGCTTTCTGGTTACGAGAAGTACAGTTTCTGGGGCACGTGGTGAACCCAGACGGCATTATGGTAGATCCAGCTAAAGTTGAAACGGTTATGAAATGGAGTCCTCCAAAGTCACCTACGGAAGTACGCAGTTTTCTTGGTTTGGCCGGTTACTATCGGAGATTTATTCAAGACTTCTCCAAGATAGCGACGCCACTGACGAAGCTCACGAAGAAAGATGTAAAGTACGAATGGGGCCAGAACCAAGAACAAGCGTTTTCAGTGCTGAAGGAGAAACTTACCCAAGCTCCTGTTCTAGCACTGCCGGATGGAAATGATGATCTTGTTGTGTATGCCGATGCGTCACGACAAGGGTTGGGATGTGTACTAATGCAAAGGGGAAGGGTGATAGCTTATGCTTCGCGCCAGCTAAAGATTCATGAGGCTAACTACCCGACCCACGATCTTGAACTCGCTGCAGTGGTGTTTGCATTGAAAATATGGAGGCACTACTTGTATGGAGTACGGAGTACCATCTATACCGACCACAAGAGCTTGAAGTACTTCTTCGAGCAAAAGGATTTGAACATGAGGCAGAGACGATGGCTTGAGCTGCTAAAGGATTATGATTGTGATATTCTATATCACCCGGGAAAGGCCAATGTGGTGGCGGATGCTCTGAGTCGCAAGATCGATCATCCTGCCATACGAGTAAAATCGTATAGTTTGGTAATGACACCAGACTTTCTGAACGAGCTCAAGCAGGCGCAACAGGAGGGATTGAAAGAAGAGAATGTGGGTTTTGAACGCGTCTTCGGACAAGTCAAGAACTTGGAAGACAATGACCATGGGATAAAGCTACGATTCGGTCGAATGTGGGTGCCCAGAAATGGGGACATTCGAGCGAGGATTTTAGATGAAGCCCACAAGTCACGATACTCGGTACACCCCGGTGCAACGAAGATGTATCAAGATCTCCGACAGGATTATTGGTGGCCGGGCATGAAGTTTAACGTGATGCAGTATGTGAACAAGTGCCTTACTTGTGCGCAAGTGAAGGCTGAACATCAGAAGCCCTACGGATATGTGCAACCTCTAGAGGTACCAGAATGGAAATGGGAACACATCACCATGGATTTCATCACCAAGCTACCAAAGACAGCTAAGCGACATGATACCATATGGGTGATTGTGGACCGACTGACGAAGAGTGCACATTTCCTTCCTATCAGGGAAACGTATACGTCCGAAAGGTTGTCTGAGTTGTTCGTAAAAGAGATTGTGACCAGACATGGAGTTCCTGTCTCCATTGTGTCAGATCGGGATACGAGGTTTACTTCCAGATTCTGGAAGCAGTTTCATGATGCTATGGGAACGAGGTTAAATATCAGTACCGCCTATCACCCTCAGACGGATGGACAGTCGGAAAGGACTATCCAAACGTTGGAGGATATGCTTAGGGCGTGCATTATCGATTTTGGAGGGAGCTGGGATGACCACTTGCCATTGGTGGAGTTTTCTTATAACAACAGCTATCACTCTAGTATCGGAATGCCCCCATATGAGGCGTTGTACGGACGACGATGTAGAACCCCGGTATGCTGGGGTGAAGTTGGATAGAAAGAAATGGGAAACAAGGTTGCTGTGATTGATATGGCAGAAAAACTACGGGTGATAAAAGCACGTATGAAAGCTGCACAAGATCGCCAAAAGTCTTACGCTGACAAGCGCCGAAGACCGATCGAGTTTGATGTTGGCGATCGAGTGTTGCTGAAAGTATCACCATGGAAGGGAATCATTCGATTCAGAAAGAGGGGAAAGTTGAGTCCGAGATACATCGGACCGTTTCGGATAGAGGCAAGGGTAGGGAAAGTCGCGTATCGACTGGACCTACCAGAGGAGCTGAACGGGGTTCATCCTACCTTCCACGTGTCACATCTTAGGAAGTGCTTGGCAGACGAGCAGGCACATGTTCCTTTGGATGACATTTGTAACATCAGTGCCGGAAACGTCACCGGAACAATGATCGTAAACAGTACGTGAACAGTAACCATGTACAAATCTTATATAATTCAGTGTATTTCCTATTCATATCGAGTTTCAGTATCATTTCATATTATCAAAACAGTGAATTCACAGTCATTTCAGAGAAATCAGTTCAGAACAATGGTTCTTGAGTCAGATAATTATCTGGCAACACAGAACCATCATGTGATTTATTTGTTAGGATCTTATTATGTATAAACGTATGTGAGGCCTTACAGGACAAAACAACACGAATATCGTTACGTGAATGCTAAACCGACAGATTATTCGTATAGGTGACGATCTGTACGAATAAATCTGAAAGTTTAACGTTCTGAATGATATTCCATAATTAGAAAACAATATTGAAAAGTGTAGTTATCGTCGTGTTTAATCGGGTGACGATTCGAACAAATACGCGCGATAACCGCACGATTCGATTTAAACGTTAAATAAATATTTTGTAATTTTAAATAATTAAAAGATATTTAGTTAATTTATTAGGAAGCACAACCTAAAATAATTTTATAGCTTCTATTTTAAAACCGTAACGTTTCATTACGAAAACGAAATGAAAACGACGTCTTTACGTAAAACCGAGCAACCGAAACGAACCCGAACTCACCCGGGGTATAAATACCCGGAATGAGTCTTCTTCCTCATTTTCACCCTCTTCACTCTCTCTCTAAAACCAAAAAACCCGGAACTTTCTCTCTCTAGAACTCCTTACCTTCTCTCTAAGATTTCTTCCCCATTTCTTGATAAAATCATGTGTTTTTGGTGTCAAAATCACCACCACAACTTGTAGATCATAGAAGTACAACCGATCTAAGAGTTTATCCAACAGATTCGAGGTAAAGATCGACTTTCATGTTCGGTTTTAGGGTTTTCTAAACCCTAGTTCGACCCATACTTTAAGCCGGGTATAGGCCACAAAAAACTTAGGGAAACTACTCACTCATACACCAGAATTATGTAGGATCAAGCCTTAGTTCAGTATTCAGTCGTTCTACTCGAAAACCTTGGCTGCCATGGCAGCTGCTCGACAGGCCGAATGGCCACATGACCAGCCCACCGAATGAGGATCGACCCTCATTCGCCGAAAGGGTATCCCACTCCATTCGCCGAATGACTCCCCACCATACTCACTGTCCAATCACCGAATGACCAAGTCCCATTCGGCAGCCACCCTTCATTCGATTGGTCCTCATTCGACCGGTTCTTGTCCATTCGCTGACAGCCTTCATTCGGTCCATAGACTACCCATTCGACCAAGACTTCCTCGAATGGACTTTCATTCGACCATACCTATTCGACAGATTTCATTCGGCAGTTTGCCATTCGACCAAACAAGTCACATTCGGTTAGGACTCATTCGACCAAGATGAGGTTCATTCGACTAGAACCATTCGACCTTGTCCATTCGCCCGACAGTCCTCAGTCGGCCAGCTTTCTAGTCAACCAAATCATTCGGCCAGTTGGTTGACTCGGGTCGTTCTGTCGGCCCAGTAGGTCATTCGGTAGCCCAATGGCACCACTAAATCGGGTTATCATAGCATACATAGGTAACAAGATTTCATGCATGGGAAGTGTGAACCATAATACCCACATATCACGTATGCATGGCGTATGTGTATGTGTGTGAGTGCATGGGTTTTTACATGATACATGCATGGTTTTAGGATTATAACAAAGATTTCAATTGCAATGTCATCAAGGATTAGGGTCACTAATTAAAATGGTTTTTCTCAAAACCTACTAACAACTCAATATGAGCTGTTAATATCTAATACTTTAGCTTAAAACACTTGAAGTCTACTATAGGACCATGTGAATCAAACAATAACCTAAAGGTTACGGGGTTGACTTATCTATTAAAGTCCAAACCCTAGGAAAATGATTAAACACATGTAACTAATCTAGATGCTTTATGTAAATCATCTAGCCTTAGTAATTCAAAGCATTGCTCAAAGATCACTTGGAAATTCTCAGAATAGTGAATGGGCCGAGGTTGGCCCAATAGGGCTAACTTAAGCCCATCACACGTTAATTTTCTTTAAATTAGTTATGTATAGTAGAAGTAAATGATTTGTAAACCTTGTTAAATTATATTAAATAATCTTTTCTAAATAATTAACTTAAAATGGATTAAATTGAAAAGGTTTTACTTAAAGTCTTTAAATGATTAATGTGGGATTAGGGTTATTACTGGGTAATAAGTTAGACTAAGTTAGATAAAGTCATAGAAACACATTAGTAATTTAGGACACTTAGTTGCACACCGAGACCAACCCTAGTTACGACAACTACCGTATATACTTATCATATTCGAATTCTTTTAAAACAACTCAGGGACTGAAGATACCTAGGCAACAATCAAAGAGCGCGCATATCTTTTGTGGTTCATTTGCACAGCAACACAGGTGAGTTCATTGCCCCTTTTCTAAACATTTTTGTTTTTAAACGCGGGGCTGAGAAGCATGCGTAAACTGTTTATTTAAATGCTTTTATTTATTATATGTTTTTACATATATATGTTGTTGATACTCCTGGACTCCTGTCTAGGAAATTATTGAATAGATCAAGTTATCAAATAAATTTAAGTACTCTTATGAGAATACCTTAAATTTAAATCCTAATTCAACCCTTAGTCCATCAAGTTCAAATTCAAGAACCTAAACTCAAAGTGAAATCAAATGAACAAAATTAATAAATCATATTCAAGGGAATCATAACTCAGTGTGTGAACTGAGGCCCAAGAATCATAATCAAATCAATTATCATTGAAATCATGGGAATTCAAAGAATCAAGAATCAAAAGACTCAGGAAATCAGAAATCATAAGTGTGTGTGAATCATTGAACTAATGAAATCATTATGATCTAATGAACTCATTAATACTCATGTAAGGTGGATGTCAGTTGTATATGGAATCAAGATCACGTGTAACACACATATAAAGTCCCACGCAGATGCAGAAGACCTTCGGGTCAGGCTGTAACGGGCAATAACATGAACGATCAAATGAAATCATCATCAAAGTCAAAAATCAGGAGAATCAAGAGATCAAGAATCACAGGATATCCTTAAAGTCCCCGCTTGTACAGAAGACCTTTGGGTCAAGCTGTAAGGGCAAAACAATAAAGTCCCCGCTTGTACAGAAGACCTTTGGGTCAAGCTGTAAGGGCAAATCATTAAAATCCCGCTCAGTTCAGGTGTACTCCTTGTGAGTTATGCCTGACATGGGTCACGTGTGAGAGGTTACAACTTGGACAACCACCAACAGCTAAGTCTAACTGATTGAGTAAAATCATACCCAATCATCATGTCTTAGTTGTATTTAAATGTTTTATTTAATTAATAAATTAAATATTTGACATTTTACTATTATCACTGTCTTTTTGGGAAATCATATATCTATGAGGAACCCAATAAATCGAAGGCATATCAGATTTCAATATCATGATCTAAATCAGAGGTGTTGGGTAAAAATGCTTAATTATCATTAACAACAGTGTCATATACATATTAGTATGTGGTGGGATAGAGTCTGGGCTTGACCCTTTCGTGATTCCCTATATATAAGCATACCGATGTGGATATTACATGTGGAGTTAATGAGGTTAGGGTCTTTACCAAAAGAGGTTTCAAATCATTATCAAGTCATTTTCAAATCATTATCAAGTCATTTTCAAATCATTATCATACCATTTCCAAATCATTTTCAAATACTAAACTATATGAACTCACCAACCATGTGTTGACTTGATCTTTCTGCATGACTTCTCAGGTGATGGACAGGTCAACTAAGGAGTTATTCCTTTCGTACTAGGACTTCAGATAGAAGGCTTAGCTTTTGGACCTGCATTATTTTGAAGACCTCATCATGCAAATTATTTTGTATATCTTGTGTAAATACAAGATAGAAATACATGATGTTAATGGTAGATTTACATTGTTAAATTATAAACAATACTGATGTAATTTAACTTTGTAATTCTATTATGTTTAGCATTTCTCATTTGTATCATGTGCAATGTAAACAATCTGATCATCACGATTATCACTCCCGATATCGCGCCCCGGGAACCTTCCGCCCGACGGGACAACCGATCCTATCCCGCCGGCTCGGGGTGTGACAACATTGAGGAAGTTGTATCCTCATTTGTTCGATATGTAACGAGGCAGGTTTCGGGACGAAACCTATTGTAAGGAGGGGAGACTTGTAACATCCCAAATTTTTCTAAGATACAAGTTATTAGAATTCTACGTACGTGTAACGGATAAGTAACTTGTGGGAAAATAGACGAAAAATAACCAAGATGGGGCTTAGAAATCGTGTACTCGAAATAATGAAGATTTCGAATACATCACATTTCGAGTACACTACATTTTCGTGTACAGGGTTTTCGAATACAGGGACCTTGTCTATAAATAGTCGTGCCTTGGGAAATGTGACAACCTTTGGTTGGAAGCACAGTTCCTCTCGAGTTTAAGTCCAAGAATTTCAAGAATCAAACTTTGATCGACCAAACGAAGTAGGAAACGCACGGGATTCTACCAGGAGGATCAGCTACCTTCAAGTAAGTGATTCATGTATAGAAAGCTGGATTTTTATACAAAAGTTAGAATGGTTAAACAAAGGGTGAACTTTTGCATAAAGCTCACACCTTTATGCATAAAGTTCATAACTTTGAGGTTCCAATACGTTGGTAACAACCAAAGGAACCTAGAACTAGCTCCCCAAGGTCTTAGATGAATTTCTGAGATGTTTAATGACGAAATGATGAGTACACGAAATCATGTACAGAGGGTACTCGAAATCATGCATGTATTTCGAGTACAATGTTATTTCGAGTACAGGGGCTATTTCGAATACAATGGTTATTTCGTGTACATGGAATTTCGTGTACATGGCATTTCGTGAACTAGAGATGTTTCGAGTACATGGCAATTCGTGTACATGGGAACTTAACGAATTTCAAGGGTTTCGAACACTTAGCTAAGTTTCGAGAACTTGGATTCAGAAAGGGGGACTAGTAGGCTATTGGGACTTAGAATATTTTCTAAGTCTAAGAACGTAATGTAACGTAATGAGGTGATGTAACGGATGTAGGTTCTTAAGGCTTAGCTAAGGAGTTCGGCTAAGAAGAACAAGAGTCTACTATCAGGTGAGTTCTAGACGCCCTATTTCATGTTAACTGTTTTGGGCTGGCATACATGCTTATGGTTATGTTATGATGTTATGTGCTTATGATGATGATGATGATTGAATGATGGTATGCCCTGACTATGTATGCATGCGTATGTGTTAGTATGATCTATGCATGAAAGTATGTTAAGTATGATGAATGCATGAGAAATGAATTATGATAATGAATAACATGACATGAAAATGATGCTACCATTTGATATGATGATGACTTTATGATAACATGCTTCATGATGATAACTATGAGAACCGTTATAGGAGTATGACAAGGTCCTAGGTTGCTAGGATGGAAGTATGATATGTAGGCATGATGACATGATATTATGATATGCTGATGATGCTAGTATGTTATGATGAACTGTGCATGATGACAGTATGCTATGATGGTATGATGAGACGATGCTAGTATAACATGTCTAAGATGCCATGATGACTGCTATGAATGATGTTATGATGTTAGCAGTAAATGTTATGATGATTATGATAAAAGATGATATAATGCTAGTATATCATGTATGACGAACGAACGATGTTCCTATACGTGTTATAGGATAAGTATGAAAGATGTACCAGCTCTTGTGATGGGTGGGTATGATAGTCAACCACGACTATAACTGGGTATGATAGTCAACCACGACTATAACTGGGTATGATAGTCAACCACGACTATAACTGGGTATGATAGTCAACCACGACTATAACTGGGTATGATAGTCAACCACGACTATAACTGGGTATGATAGTCAACCACGACTATAACTGGGTATGGAGCCTTGTGCCGGCATAAGCCCACTGCTCGTGTGGTAACAGTGGAACGTATGATGATGATGATGTAAGGATGTTATGTGCTAAGGTTATGGACTATGTGTATGAAATGATGTGTATGTTAAGTATGTTTAATGTTGTTTTATGAAAACTAGAACTCACCAGCGTAAGCTGACTTGATTTAGCATGTATGTCAGGTTGAAGGTATGATATAAGAAGGCATGGAGCTCGGGCATAGAGTCATACGATCCGGTGGTTTTTGGCAATCCGATATGTTTTTGATACAGACACTTTATTGATTTCTGTTTATCAAACTATGTTTACAATTCCGCTGCATGATTATGAAAGTTTTTAGTTTAAGAGCTATGTGTTATGATGAAAACCAACCTCTGTGAGGTGCCCGGTTTCGGGGCCCTACATTATTACCTACAAATTACACCCAACGATTTAAATTAGCAAAACGCTAAGTAAGTAATCCGAGCCACCATATTTGTACAAAAGAATAGTTATCACCACCTATGTTAATTAATATTTGCCACCATTTTGTTTAAACTGATATTAGTCAGAGTCCACCATCTACCATATAGTAAGAGAAATCATCCCTTACATATATACCATCTATAATATAATAAGGGAGAATATTCCTTACATAGCCACCATAAATATAATATACATAGATATATTTTACCACCATAAGTAAGGCATAAATCTTACCTTTTTACCACCATAAATAAGGTATAAACCTTACATTTTTATCACCATAATCATATACCACCATAAGTAAGGTATAACTTTACATTTTATCACCCAGCGTGTATACCGCCATATGTAAGGTATAACCTTACAGTTTACCACCATATGTATATACCATCATGTTAGGGGTTTATCCACTATTCAACCACTATATTTACATTTCCAAATGTATTCTACTATATTATTACACCGTTATCGATTAACCACCATTGTCAACACCACCATAACATAACATGAATTCTAAATCAAACCATGTTTATATTATTCCTCATATATTGTAGTCGGGTTAGAGTACTTACCTCGACTAAAAGATGATATTGCTCGATTATCTCCTTGATTGAAATATTGGTTTCCTGTTAAACTCTCACTTGTCAATATATATATACTATATGGATTGGCATCCTGTAATAACCCACCCTTATTGTGTTAACCCGAAATAATCCGTCAAGATCAACCCGAATCTTTTGTTTTTTTATTTCAAATTCTTTATTTTACATGTACAAGAGACAAAGTGCGATAAACAAGGAACCTATAATGATTTAGGTTCTTATTAAGGAGTTTATGACTTACAGGATTAATCACGACTTTTTCGGATTAATCAAATAGATGTTGATTGTTGATTATTTCACTAACGATTTCCTAGATGAATTTCTGGCTTAGGAATAGTCAATCCTTGTTATTGATTATTTAGGTATCATGAAACATGAGAATGTGATATTAAAATAGGTTTAACAACCATGCTCAATGAACTGATCTGACTGTTATCATAAACATCAGATCGTTATTCCGGTGATTATCTTTATGCTTGTCATTAGTTTGAAACACTTGGATTTAACCTAGCGTTTCAAGAAATGATCAAGACAATCATAATCAGTGTTACACTCAAATGGTTTAAACCATTTTAATCATAGTTATGGTTTCATGAAAACCGGACATTACAACGGCTCAAAACAAGGATTTACCCGTTAACACATCGTGTTCTTCGTTTATAAACAATCCTAGCCATCATCTAGGCAATAATCAACAATCCTAACTATCTCATTACGTTCAAGATCAAATCAATCAAAATCAAGCTAGAAGGTTAAAACGAACCGATACCTAATCTGACGGATTTCTGCGGGAAAAACAACGATCCGGACTTGCATAAACCTTCCTTGATATGATCCGGGGGTTTAGAAGGCTTCAAAATGAAGTTTGGATGCTGAAAATACGATCTGGAGGTGTTTTTGAGCGTAAAAGGTCGAACAAAACGAAATATAAGCTTCTGGATGCGTTCTGATCAAGAAAATCAGATTTTTACGCCTGATGGGTCCGTCGCGTACCGCGGAGAGTTTCTTCGCGTACCTCCACCGCCTTAGTTAGACCCGATTTTGTTTTCGCGAATTTCGGGAGCATACGAACTCCGTTTTGCGCACGGTTTTCGCCTACGTTCACGATTTTTCGAGCTCTTTCCAATGGTTATAATCTCAAGACCTAAAGAGTTCAAAATATTTGACCTCTTATTTAACGCTATATTCGATTTGGTGTATCTTAAAATCAGAGCCTCGTTTCGAAATTCCGCATCCACTTATTCTCTTCATTTTCGAGTTATGATTCTAAACATGAAATCGGTTAGTCATCTATTTGAATAAGCATTAGGTGATGGATGTTTCTTTGCGATCTACTAACACCATTTTTCGCATACTATCAACCTGTAATAATTAAAATCATCAAATCAACGTGGATTTCAAGCACGACCACATGTGATTTCGTCATTAATGACGTAATTCTCGAATACAATTATCACACCCTTCTTGCTTGTAATTTCATATGATGTGGCAGCTATGTCTAAATTGACAAAGGCTATGTGCTGGGAGCTTGTGGTGGTTTTTAAAGATAAATTGAATCACGTGGGTGTAGTGATATATCAAAAGCCAACTTCCAATGAATGCTATGAAAAAGACAACAAAATGATCTGCTTATATTTAGAAGCAGATTTCATCTTTAATGTGTAAAAAGAGTAGGTACATTATATAACTGGTTATTTACAAATGGTGTTTTCTTTGCACTGGTTCAAGGTGGACTCTTCCTAGCTGCTTTGAGCAAGATCAAAGTTAAGCATGGACTTGACAAGACAAGTATCCAAATCAATGTAAACTAATCATTACTCACTTTAGATCCACCAAAGGTGAATGCTAGCTTACAAATTCTCATTTTTTATATAATAAGATTCTCATAATGTTTGTTGTATTGATTACAGTTAGAGTTTTGAAATGGGAGTGACATATCTAAATGTGTGGTTGCAGACACTTGTTGAGCTGACACGACACCATTTATGTCCTTTTCAACGCATTACGACATCAATAGCCCAAGTAGAGATCTACTGAGGTGCCCTGAATGAGAGATTTAAGATGATGACGAAGGCATTGAGTATGATGACGATGAGGATAAAGATGTGGATGTAGACACTTGTAGTGAAAAGAAGGTAACGCTCGCTCATTAAATGTTGTCAATTAACATGCCTGGTAATGGTTTTGCTTTCATGAAGATATAATGTGCCCCTGTACTATCTTTATAGTAAATTGTATATTAAAAGATTCTTAGTTTCTTTTGTATGTTGTACGTTATATGCTTATTCATATTTCTTTGTAAATGCAGTGAATAATCTTGAGCAGAAAAACCAAGTTTAAATCTGCATCTGGCCCCGACTTGTGTTGTTGATGAGGGTATGTATTTGATGTCTGATATATCAGTGAGTCACGAGTGGGTGATAATGTGCGCAGTTGTCAATTTTTGCTCCAGTTTCTTGTTTGATCCATCACATGCCATGTATCTATCTTTCACATGGTTACTGATTTCGAGACACTGAAAAAGTGTGTTGTCTCCCCTATTCATTATTTTGTACATTTCCCCTTAAGATTCTGGTTTGTATAAAGAGTGCAGATATACGTATGTCTTTTAAATCAATATGTATGTCTTTTAAATCAATATGGTGTATGAATGTTGTCTATTATCAAATAAAAGATAAAACAAATGAAAACATATTGATAATCGACTTTGCTGCTCTAATTTTTAAATTTTTGCAGACATTGCCTTGTTGTTGCATCGCATGAAACTTATCATCTGATTATGTGACATTATTAGCAGGCCATGCTATCTTATTTTTAATTCTAACTATTTCATTAATCATTATGTTGTGTTATCCGCAATTAGAGGGTCAGCTAGCTGTTCGGATAGCATCGAGGTACTTGCACCCATCATATGAACATTTTTTTAAAAATATTTTTAATTCTTAAGTGCGTTCAATCTTTGAGATAACATGATCATATCTTGCAACATCAAGATATGAACATGGTTGCTCGGTTGTCTACAACAGTGTTCAACTTATTGAAATGAAAACACATTCAAGTAATGTATTTGTTATAACATTCTTTTTTAATTCTAAATTTAAATTATATTGTTGCAATGTTGATAAAAGAAGTATCTAATACAAAATCTACTATTCTTCTTTTTCAAACGAGATTCATTTTGATTGAATTATTTATTGTTGGCGCCGCTGCAACGCGCGGGTTTCCTACTAGTATATATATATATATATATATATATATCTATTTACTATATATAATAGATATAATATCTTAAAATTAAGAAATGTACAAGTATTTCAGCTAATAGTACAACACTTTAAGCATATAAGAGGATTCAAAAGAAGTTCAAAATTCAAAATGCAGGACTCTCAAGAAAACCCTAATTACACCACCCGTCTAACACTCTCACACATAACCTGTCTCTCTCTTTCTCCCCGGCGACCACCTCAGACGCGAATCCAGCCAACTCTGCTATGTTGACGACCCTAATGCACAATAGCAACGGTGTTAGTGGTTCGAGCTAACTCCTTTAGCAGCGGTTGTGGTGTGGTTACCCTTGGCCCCGGGTTTGCTCTTCGCAGAAAAACACCTTTGCCCATGACGGCGACGACGGTCTCTTGGTGTTTCCATATGGTTTAAAAATCGTGTGACAGGTAAAATTTCTGATATACTCCAAGAATATTTAGTTGATTATCTCCAATCATCTGCCAAATTAGGTTTTGTTCTTTCTTTTCCTTTAATTTCAAGGTTGATTTCTTTTGTGTGCTGCTTGAACCTCTTGTATTTTGAGTATTATTACTTGATTCTGTCTTTTTTCTTGATTATGCATTCTTCGATTTCTCTATTGGATACTATTTTAGGGTTATTGTTATTTTCTGAAGCAGAAGTGTTATTATATTAATTTAGGGGAGTTTTAATTACCTAAGAAAATTGTCCCCCCCCATTATATGTAAAACATTCATAAATCTTAGAAATTCAAAATCAGTGTCAATTTTGCATAAGATTGGGTATAATTTGGGATGTTTGAATCTCAAAAGTTAAAATTTGAATTGAAATACCAATTATGAAATGATGAAGATGACCCATTTCGTTTATACAAACTGTGATTGCAAGGAATTCATGCTCATGCTCAAACTTGAAACTACCACTAATTCATGGTCTTCAAATAACAAAATCTCAATAATATATTGGAAGTATTCCCATTTTCCCTAATTTTGAGGATGAGTTGTTAGTTTCTTAATCTCATGGAACAATAACTAATATTTGGTCTATCTACGCTTAAAGCAAAAGCATAAAGAACATCTACTTGCCACATAAACAAATTTTAAGCAATGCATGTGACATTAGTAACTGGAAGATGATAATCAAGAAGGAAAAAAAAAAGAAACATTTATAAATCTCAGAATAATCTAATTTGCTTAATTCATGGTTCAAGCATGGTATGATGGGTGAGAGCGTATTTTCTGTTTATTTTAAGTTTTTTTTATGTGCTTTGTTGTTCATAGGCAATGTTTCATATTGAAACCTTATTTTTTGGTTATCGTGTTTGGTGGATTATTTACGCATTGGACGACAGCTGGGTCATTGGACGGCTTTGCAAAGGTAGTACCCTTCTTCCTGATACTTTCTTTTTTTTTTTCATGGTCTCATTTTATGGTTATTCCCAAATTTGGCGATTTGGCTTGCATTTTTTTGTTGGCGATGAACTGAGACAATTCTAAAACCTTGCTTTTGGTTTGTTTGGTGTACTGATGTATATTATGATATTTTCATAATACTAGAGATTGCTATTTTCACCTATGTTGCTGATCTAGAAATGTTTACCTAAGATTTATGCATAACAAACAAAATTGATAATTTTCTTTTTTAATAATCAAAAAATTGATGTTCTCAGTTCATATGTTTTGTGTGATAAACTCCATGTTTGCTTCTCATGTTTTCTTTCAACTTTTTACCCTGCTTTTGATCTGGTTAATAGAATTTTTGAATTCCTCTATAATGTTCAGGTGTATTTCTTCCCGTTCCAAATGGTGAAGAAGCAGAAAAAATATTCTACGCTCCTTTTGACATTCTTCTCAAGGTTTGCTTTCTTGATTTCTCAATCTTTTCCAATTGGTTTTCTAGAATCAAATTATTAGAGATGACAAATCCTACCTATTTATATATGAATATTGATAGAATCCATATTAAATGCTTATTTCAATCAAATTGCCTGAGATTTGTATATGTGCAAAATGCAAAGGAAAGGAAGGTGAATTAAGTGAAGTACTTGAGATTTTTGCCTATTCTTGGGTTAGTTTTCTATCTTCTTTGCTTGGATATTGATGAAAAGGTGTAACTGGAGTTAATAATTAACAAGCATAGTTATCAAATGCGTAAGGCGCCCTCAAGGCGATTGGTCCCCGCCTAGGGCCTTGGCGTTAAGCGCTAAAAAAGCGGGGGCCTGAGAAAAAAAAAGCGCCATTTCCAAAAAAAATCTAAAATAAATTATAACATAAAAAATAAGACTAGAAATCCAAAAAGTTCTCACTAACCAAACACAATGTTCAAAATATCAAATAGCAAAATCATACCAGATGAAAAAATCCCTCAAAACCAAAAAAGTTTAAACTTGAAAACAAAAAGTTCATAAAATAATAGATAATATCTCTTCATAACCAAAGTGGTGCCTAACTTTCCTAATTATTATGTTAACTTATAATTAATTTTTATATTTTTCATAAATTAAAAAAAAAAAGTTTCCAAGTGGCGCCTGACTTTTCTAATTATCAAAAGCGAGATTTTACCGCCTGGCTTCATATTGGAGCCTAGGCGCTCAAGGCGCTCGCTTTTAATAACTATGTTAACAAGATCTTTAAAAATTTGTATTGTTTTTTACTTGAGCATAAATTTTCTGCATAAGACTGTCTAGAATTTTTGGTGATCAATTAGAAATGATAATTTTGGTATATAAATTTATGAATGGATTGATTTGAGTTGTGTTGTGTTGTATCTAGAACACTAAGTTTATTTTTACTGCACACAACTTTCGAATTGTTTTATTGACATGATTACAGTAAATGCATAAAATTTACACAATTTTATATAAAACATAAACAAAACACTGTCAATTTAACCTTGACCCACTACTCAATCAGCTTATTTTGCCACCTTTTTATCACGGCTTTTGAGGTTTTATTGACTTTATTGTTGCTTCTATGAACACTTATATTCGGTTGATAGTATGTGGAATTGATGACTTCTGTTATTATTTGGTCTAGCGGTGCTCACTTATACATAGCAGGAACCAGACACTACTTTGGGCACACTTGCAAGGAATATTAGTCATTCCACTTCTGTTTTGTTGATGGAGATATAAGATATTAATTGTTTTAAGATACAGTTGATTTTCCATTGATAGTCAAACACTTACTAGATTTAAAAAGAAATACTAATTGTTCTGTTGAGGTTTCACATGCCCATGGGTTCTTCTCAATTATTTTTCACTGGAATATTGTATACAATTTTTTTTTGTTTATTATTATTTGTTTATTGTAATATTATACTCTTTTTTTGTTAATTATTATTTTTATTTGGAATATTATATTTGTTACAAGTCTAAAAGAGTGAAATCATAATTGAAGGACACCAACACTGCTACAATGTAGAGGACTTTAAGTATGACATATCTATAAGTTCTTAGGTTCTTGATTCATGTATTTTTGCATGGTGTTATACATGTATGTATACATTTGTTTTTATAACTAATATTTTTTACATATATTATTTAATTAACACTTAATGGCTCATAATAAAGATATACCATAACGATGCTACGGATAAAGAAACTAGCAGTAATTGCGTATCACATTGTAAACTATTGTCAACGCCGCATCGTGCGGGTTTACTACTAGTATATCTATTTACTATATATAATAGATATAATATCTTAAAATTAAGAAATGTACAAGTATTTCAGCTAATAGTACAACACTTTAAGCATATAAGAGGATTCAAAAGAAGTTCAAAATTCAAAATGCAGGACTCTCAAGAAAACCCTAATTACACCACCCGTCTAACACTCTCACACATAACCTGTCTCTCTCTTTCTCCCCGGCGACCACCTCAGACGCGAATCCAGCCAACTCTGCTATGTTGACGACCCTAATGCACAATAGCAACGGTGTTAGTGGTTCGAGCTAACTCCTTTAGCAGCGGTTGTGGTGTGGTTACCCTTGGCCCCGGGTTTGCTCTCCGCAGAAAAACACCTTTGCCCATGACGGCGACGACGGTCTCTTGGTGTTTCCATATGGTTTAAAAATCGTGTGACAGGTAAAATTTCTGATATACTCCAAGAATATTTAGTTGATTATCTCCAATCATCTGCCAAATTAGGTTTTGTTCTTTCTTTTCCTTTAATTTCAAGGTTGATTTCTTTTGTGTGCTGCTTGAACCTCTTGTATTTTGAGTATTATTACTTGATTCTGTCTTTTTTCTTGATTATGCATTCTTCGATTTCTCTATTGGATACTATTTTAGGGTTATTGTTATTTTCTGAAGCAGAAGTGTTATTATATTAATTTAGGGGAGTTTTAATTACCTAAGAAAATTGTCCCCCCCCATTATATGTAAAACATTCATAAATCTTAGAAATTCAAAATCAGTGTCAATTTTGCATAAGATTGGGTATAATTTGGGATGTTTGAATCTCAAAAGTTAAAATTTGAATTGAAATACCAATTATGAAATGATGAAGATGACCCATTTCGTTTATACAAACTGTGATTGCAAGGAATTCATGCTCATGCTCAAACTTGAAACTACCACTAATTCATGGTCTTCAAATAACAAAATCTCAATAATATATTGGAAGTATTCCCATTTTCCCTAATTTTGAGGATGAGTTGTTAGTTTCTTAATCTCATGGAACAATAACTAATATTTGGTCTATCTACGCTTAAAGCAAAAGCATAAAGAACATCTACTTGCCACATAAACAAATTTTAAGCAATGCATGTGACATTAGTAACTGGAAGATGATAATCAAGAAGGAAAAAAAAAGAAACAATTATAAATCTCAGAATAATCTAATTTGCTTAATTCATGGTTCAAGCATGGTATGATGGGTGAGAGCGTATTTTCTGTTTATTTTAAGTTTTTTTTATGTGCTTTGTTGTTCATAGGCAATGTTTCATATTGAAACCTTATTTTTTGGTTATCGTGTTTGGTGGATTATTTACGCATTGGACGACAACTGGGTCATTGGACGGCTTTGCAAAGGTAGTACCCTTCTTCCTGATACTTTCTTTTTTTTTTCATGGTCTCATTTTATGGTTATTCCCAAATTTGGCGATTTGGCTTGCATTTTTTTGTTGGCGATGAACTGAGACAATTCTAAAACCTTGCTTTTGGTTTGTTTGGTGTACTGATGTATATTATGATATTTTCATAATACTAGAGATTGCTATTTTCACCTATGTTGCTGATCTAGAAATGTTTACCTAAGATTTATGCATAACAAACAAAATTGATAATTTTCTTTTTTAATAATCAAAAAATTGATGTTCTCAGTTCATATGTTTTGTGTGATAAACTCCATGTTTGCTTCTCATGTTTTCTTTCAACTTTTTACCCTGCTTTTGATCTGGTTAATAGAATTTTTGAATTCCTCTATAATGTTCAGGTGTATTTCTTCCCGTTCCAAATGGTGAAGAAGCAGAAAAAATATTCTACGCTCCTTTTGACATTCTTCTCAAGGTTTGCTTTCTTGATTTCTCAATCTTTTCCAATTGGTTTTCTAGAATCAAATTATTAGAGATGACAAATCCTACCTATTTATATATGAATATTGATAGAATCCATATTAAATGCTTATTTCAATCAAATTGCCTGAGATTTGTATATGTGCAAAATGCAAAGGAAAGGAAGGTGAATTAAGTGAAGTACTTGAGATTTTTGCCTATTCTTGGGTTAGTTTTCTATCTTCTTTGCTTGGATATTGATGAAAAGGTGTAACTGGAGTTACTAATTAACAAGCATAGTTATCAAATGCGTAAGGCGCCCTCAAGGCGATTGGTCCCCGCCTAGGGCCTTGGCGTTAAGCGCTAAAAAAGCGGGGGCCTGAGAAAAAAAAAGCGCCATTTCCAAAAAAAATCTAAAATAAATTATAACATAAAAAATAAGACTAGAAATCCAAAAAGTTCTCACTAACCAAACACAATGTTCAAAATATCAAATAGCAAAATCATACCAGATGAAAAAATCCCTCAAAACCAAAAAAGTTTAAACTTGAAAACAAAAAGTTCATAAAATAATAGATAATATCTCTTCATAACCAAAGTGGTGCCTAACTTTCCTAATTATTATGTTAACTTATAATTAATTTTTATATTTTTCATAAATTAAAAAAAAAAGTTTCCAAGTGGCGCCTGACTTTTCTAATTATCAAAAGCGAGATTTTACCGCCTGGCTTCATATTGGAGCCTAGGCGCTCAAGGCGCTCGCTTTTAATAACTATGTTAACAAGATCTTTAAAAATTTGTATTGTTTTTTACTTGAGCATAAATTTTCTGCATAAGACTGTCTAGAATTTTTGGTGATCAATTAGAAATGATAATTTTGGTATATAAATTTATGAATGGATTGATTTGAGTTGTGTTGTGTTGTATCTAGAACACTAAGTTTATTTTTACTGCACACAACTTTCGAATTGTTTTATTGACATGATTACAGTAAATGCATAAAATTTACACAATTTTATATAAAACATAAACAAAACACTGTCAATTTAACCTTGACCCACTACTCAATCAGCTTATTTTGCCACCTTTTTATCACGGCTTTTGAGGTTTTATTGACTTTATTGTTGCTTCTATGAACACTTATATTCGGTTGATAGTATGTGGAATTGATGACTTCTGTTATTATTTGGTCTAGCGGTGCTCACTTATACATAGCAGGAACCAGACACTACTTTGGGCACACTTGCAAGGAATATTAGTCATTCCACTTCTGTTTTGTTGATGGAGATATAAGATATTAATTGTTTTAAGATACAGTTGATTTTCCATTGATAGTCAAACACTTACTAGATTTAAAAAGAAATACTAATTGTTCTGTTGAGGTTTCACATGCCCATGGGTTCTTCTCAATTATTTTTCACTGGAATATTGTATACAATTTTTTTTTGTTTATTATTATTTGTTTATTGTAATATTATACTCTTTTTTTGTTAATTATTATTTGTTATTTGGAATATTATATTTGTTACAAGTCTAAAAGAGTGAAATCATAATTGAAGGACACCAACACTGCTACAATGTAGAGGACTTTAAGTATGACATATCTATAAGTTCTTAGGTTCTTGATTCATGTATTTTTGCATGGTGTTATACATGTATGTATACATTTGTTTTTATAACTAATATTTTTTACATATATTATTTAATTAACACTTAATGGCTCATAATAAAGATATACCATAACGATGCTACGGATAAAGAAACTAGCAGTAATTGCGTATCACATTGTAAACTATTGTCAACGCCGCATCGTGCGGGTTTACTACTAGTATATATATATATATATATATATATATATATATATTCTAATTTGAATCATGGCTCTGATACCAATAAATTTTTCAATAAGAGGAATCTTATCTCTGTTTTAAATAGATTTATCTTAGTAGGAGATACTACTAATCCATTCTTATGAATTGTATCATAAAATATATTTAAATGCTTAAAATGTTCTAAAGAGTTAGAATAGATCAAAACATCATCAATATAGACTATTGAAAAATTTCTTATAGGAATAATAATATCATTCATAATATTCTGAAATTCAGAAGGAGGATTTTTTTAAACCAAAAGGCATTACATTCCATTCGTAATGTCCAAATGGAACATTAAATCCTGTCTTATATTTATCCTTCTCAGAAATTTGAATTTGCCAGAATCCTGATTTCATATCAAACTTAGAAAATATCTTAGCATCATATATCTTTTTTAATAAGTCTCTTATTTGGTATAGGATATCTTATCCATTCTAAAACCTTATTCAAAGGTTTATAGTTTATTACTAATCTTGGAGCACCTCTTTCTATTTCAGCGCTATTATTTACATAAAATGCAGAGCATGACCAAGGAGACTTAGATGGTCTAATTAATTTCTTATCTAATAAATCCTTTATTTCTTTTTTACAATGTTCTTCTAATTCTTGATTCATATGTATAGACTTAGATTTTGTTGGTATATTTTTCTCATCAAAATCTTTTGTATATGGTAATTCTACAATATGTTGTTTTCTTTGCCAAAAGGCATTGGGTATATTAGCACATACATTTTTTATAAATTTTTCTTCAATATTTTTAATTTTAATTATATTAGTTTTATCTTTTAATTGTTCTTTTATTCTTTCATTTTTTATTTCATTCACTAAAAATTCTTTTTGTTTTTCTTTTAAATTTATAATATTTATTTGTTTAGATAAAACAGGTTCAGCAAATTCAAATGTAATTTCTTTATTTAAAACTTTAGTAATAATTCCATTGCTATTTATAGTTATAGGATATAATTGAGTAATAAAAGGTGTTCCTAATATGATTTGAGAAGTTAGATTTTTTACTAATATTAATTGAGTTTTAAAACAGTAGTTTTCTTTACATATATGAACATTTGATAGTTTATAATTTATTATAAGCCTTGAACCGCTGGCAGTAGATAATCTATATGAAGTTTTTTCATAATATTGTGTAGGTATAATTCCTTCTTGAATACAATTCATATCAGCTCCACTATCAAGTAAAGCTGTTAAAGTGATTCTAAATTCGTTATTAACAATTATATTTACTTTAGTATACCACTTTTGATAATTTAGTTCTTTTAATATATTAATTTCATTAGTCTCATTACCTTTAATTATTATACTTACCGACATTAGTTTCTTTTTCTTTTCCTTTTTCAATATTTTTAATCTGTAACTTGATTATTTTAATATCTTCTCTTAAATTTTTTAATTCTTCTTGTAATTCTTGCATTGTTATAGGTTTTTCTGGTTTTTTAAATTTTTTATAAATATCTTCTAAATTATATATTTCAGTAGTATCTTCTATTGTTTCTGATTTTTTACTAAAATTTTCTTTTAATTTTTCTAAATATAATTGTTTTAAATTCAAATCTTCAGTGTTTTCTAAAAGCTTTAGTAATATTAGATTTTCTTCATTATTTATCATATTTATAGATCCATCAATGTTACATAAACATGGACCAATGCATCCACATTCTTCATCATCATTACTGCTAGTATTATCGCTATCAGAAATATAATTTATATCATTACTATCATAATTTGAAAATTCTTCATCACTAATTTTAGTATCTAAAATTTTATTTATCTGTTCTTTTAATTCATCTGATATATTTAATTCATTTATCTTTCTTTTTGAACAACTATTTTTTGAGGTATGTCCTCTTTTACCACAAGTATAACAAGTTACTATTTTTCTTTTATAAAACTTTTGTTTTTTATTTTTATTATAATTTTGTTCTTCAATTTTAGGTTTTCTATTCTTATAGTTTTTTCTATAATTTTTTTCCTTTTATATAATTATTTCTTTTTATATAATTATTTTTTCTTTTTGAATTACTTGGTATTTTTATATTTTCAAAACCATATTGTTCACAAAAATTACCTAATTCATTTCTACTACTAATACCATCTTTTGTGAGGCCCCAAAACCAGGCACCCCGCAGAGGTTGGTTTTCATCATAACACATAGTTCTTAAATAAAAACTTTCATAATCATGCAGCGAAAATGTAAACATAGTTTGATAAACAGAATTTAATAAAGTGTCTGTATCAAAATCATATCGAATTGCCAAAACCAACGGATCGTCTGGATTGATGCCCGAGCTCCATGCCTTCTCTGATCATAGCTCTAACCTGACATACATGCTAAATCAAGTCAGCTTACGCTGGTGAGTTCTAGTTTTCGTAAAACAACATTAAACATACATATCATAAACATCATTTCATACACATAGTCCATAACCTTAGCACATATCATCATTTCCATCATCGTCATACGTTCCACTGTCGCCATACGAACAGTGGGCTTATGCCGGCACAAGGCTCCATGTTTATAGTCCGATCGACTCTTACCATGTTTATAGTCCGATCGACTCTTACCATGTTTATAGCCCGATCGGCTCCGTGTTTATAGCCCAGTCGGCTCCATGTTTATAGTCCGGTCGACTCTCTTGTTTATAGTCCGGTCGACTCCATGTTTATAGTCCGATCGACTCTCCTGTTTATAGCCCGGTCGGCTCCATGTTTATAGTCAGGTCGACTCTCTTGTTTATAGTCCGGTCGACTGTTCATATTCCGATACAATCGGGTCGTTATTCATATTCACCCAGTACAAGTACCGGAGCATCATCATTCGCACATATCCTATAGCACGTATAGGGACATCATTCGTTCATCATACATGATACACTAGCATCATACCGTCATTCATTACAATCCTCATGCATTTCATGCTAGTATTATAACATCATTCATCGGGTTAATCATAGCTTCCGAGGCATGTCATACTGGCCTCATTTCATCATACCATCATAACATACTAGCATCATTTCATATCATAACATCATGGTATCGTGTATACATATCATACTTTCATCCTAGCAACCTAGGACCTTGTCATACTCCTATAACTATTCTCATAGTTATCACCATGAAGCATGTTATCATAAAATCATCATCATATCATATGCTAGCATCATTATCATGTCATGTTATTCATCATCATAACTCATTTATCATGCATTCGTCATTCTTAACATACTTTCATGCATAAATCATGCTATCACATAAACATGCATACATAGTCAGAGCATATCATCATTCATTCATCATCATAAGAACATAACATCATAAACATAACAATAAGCATGTATGCCAGCCCAAAACATTAAGCATAAAATAGGGCGTCTAGAACTCACCTGATAGTAGACTCTTGTTTTCCTTAGCCGAACTCCTTAGCTAGTACTCACGGAACCTACATCATTACATTTACCGTATCACATTCCATTCTTAGACTTAGAGTTTATTCTAAGTCCTCATAGCCTGCTAGTCCCCCTTACTGAATCCAAGTCCTCAACACTTAGCTAAGTGTTCGAAACCCTTGAAATTCATTAAGTCTTCATGTACACGAATTGCCATGTACTCGAAATATCTATTGTTCACGAAGTGCCGTGTACACGAAATGCCATGTACACGAAATGCCATGTACACGAAATAACCATTGTATTCGAAATAGTCCCTGTACTCGAAATAACCATATACTCGAAATAACATGTATGATTTCGAGTACCCTCTGCTCATGATTTCGTGTACTCATCATTTCGTCATTAAATATCTCAGAAAATTTATCTAAGGCTTTGGGGAGCTAGTTCTAGGTTCCTTATGTTGTTATCAACATACTGGAACCTCAAAGTTTCGAACTTTATGCATAAAGGTGTGAGCTTTATGCATAAGTTCCCTTTTTATATAACCATCCTAACTTTTGTATAAAAATCCAGCTTTCTATACATGAATCACTTACTTGAAGGTAGCTGATCCTCCTGGTAGAATCCCGTGCGTTTCCTACTTCGTTTGGTCGATCAAAGTTTGATTCTTGAAATTCTTGGACTTAAACTTCGTGTACTCGAGAGGAACTGTGCTTCCAATCAAAGATTGTCACATTTCCCAAGGCACGACTATTTATAGACAAGGTCCCTGTATTCGAAAACCCCTGTACACGAAAATGTAGTGTACTCGAAATGTGATGTATTCGAAATCTTCATTATTTCGAGTACACGATTTCTAAGCCCCATCTTGGTTATTTTTCGTCTATTTTCCCACATGTTACTTATCCGTTACACGTACGTAGAATTCAAATAACTTGTATCTTAGAAAAATTTGGGATGTTACAAGTCTCCCCTCCTTACAATAGGTTTCGTCCCGAAACCTGCCTTGTTACACATCGAACAAATGAGGATACAACTCCCTCATCTCGTCTTCCAATTCCCACGTCGTGTCTGAACCTTTCCGATGCTTCCACTGAACTCTTACTTGACGAACCGTTTTATTCCTTAACTGCTTTTCCTTCGTATCCACAATGGCGACTGGTTCTTCAATGTAGTTCAGTCGGTCATCTACCTCAATGTCATCCAAAGGAACATGTGCTTGCTCGTCTGCCAGACACTTCCTAAGATGTGACACGTGGAAGGTAGGATGAATCCCGTTCAGCTCCTCTGGTAGGTCCAGTCGGTACGCGACTTTTCCTACCCTCGCCTCTATCCGAAACGGTCCGATGTACCTCGGACTCAACTTTCCTCTCTTTCTGAATCGAATGATTCCCTTCCATGGTGATACTTTCAGCAACACTCGATCGCCAACATTAAACTCTATCGGTCGTCGGCGCTTGTCAGCGTAAGACTTTTGGCGATCTTGTGCAGCTTTCATACGTGCTTTTATCACCCGTAGCTTTTCTGCCATATCAATCACGGCAGCCTTGTTTCCCATTTCTTTCTGTCCAACTTCACCCCAGCATACCGGGGTTCTACATCGTCTTCCGTACAACGCCTCGTATGGGGGCATCCCGATACTAGAGTGATAGCTGTTATTGTACGAAAACTCCGCCAATGGCAAGTGGTCATCCCAGCTTCCTCCAAAATCGGTAATGCACGCCCTAAGCATATCCTCCAACGTTTGAATAGTCCTTTCCGACTGTCCATCCGTCTGAGGGTGATAGGCGGTACTGATATTTAACCTCGTTCCCATGGCGTCATGAAACTGCTTCCAGAATCTGGAAGTAAACCTCGTATCTCGATCTGACACAATGGAGACAGGAACTTCATGTCGAGTCACAATCTCCTTTACGAACAACTCAGACAACCTTTCGGACGTATACGTTTCCCTGATAGGAAGGAAGTGTGCACTCTTCGTCAGTCGGTCCACAATCACCCATATGGTATCATGTCGTTTAGCTGTCCTCGGTAGCTTGGTGATGAAATCCATGGTGATGTGTTCCCATTTCCATTCCGGTACCTCAAGAGGTTGCACATATCCGTATGGCTTCTGATGTTCAGCCTTCACTTGCGCACAAGTAAGGCACCTGTTCACATACTGCATCACATTAAACTTCATGCCCGGCCACCAATAATCCTGTCGAAGATCTTGATACATCTTCGTCGCACCGGGGTGCACCGAGTAACGTGACTTATGGGCTTCATCTAAAATTCTCGTCCGAATGTCCCCATTTCTGGGCACCCACATTCGACCGAATCGTAGCTTTATCCCATGGTCATTGTCTTCCAAGTTCTTGACTTGACCGAAGACGCGTTCAAAACCCACATTTTCTTCTTTCAATCCTTCCTGTTGCGCCTGCTTGAGCTCATTCAGAAAGTCTGGCGTTATCACCAAACTATACGATTTTACTCGTATGGTAGGATGATCAGTCTTGCGACTCAAGGCATCTGCCACTACATTGGCCTTTCCCGGGTGATATAGAATATCACAATCATAATCCTTTAGTAGCTCAAGCCATCGTCTCTGCCTCATGTTCAAATCCTTTTGCTCGAAGAAGTACTTCAAGCTCTTGTGGTCGGTATAGATGGTACTCCTTACTCCATACAAGTAGTGCCTCCATATTTTCAATGCAAACACCACTGCAGCGAGTTCAAGATCGTGGGTCGGGTAGTTAGCTTCATGAATCTTTAGCTGGCGCGAAGCATAAGCTATTACCCTTCCCCTTTGCATGAGTACGCATCCCAACCCTTGTCGTGACGCGTCGGCATACACAACAAGATCATCATTTCCATCCGGCAGTGCTAGAATAGGAGCTTGGATAAGTTTCTCCTTCAGCACTGAAAACGCTTGTTCTTGGTTTGGACCCCATTCGTACTTTACGTCTTTCTTCGTGAGCTTCGTCAGTGGCGTCGCTATCTTGGAGAAGTCCTGAATGAATCTCCGATAGTAACCGGCCAAACCAAGAAAACTGCGTACTTCCGTAGGTGACTTTGGAGGGCTCCATTTCATAATCGTTTCAACTTTAGCTGGATCTACCATAATGCCTTCTGGGTTCACCACGTGACCCAGAAACTGTACCTCTCGTAACCAGAAAGCGCATTTGGAGAATTTAGCATAAAGTTTCTCTTTCCTCAGGATCTCCAATACCTCACGTACGTGGCAAGCATGGTCTCCCTCGTTCTTTGAATAAATCAATATATCATCAATAAACACTATCACCGATCGGTCCAGCATCGGTCGACATACTCTGTTCATCAAATCCATAAATGCTGCAGGAGCATTCGTCAATCCAAACGACATAACGAGAAACTCGTAATGTCCATAACGCGTACGGAAAGCAGTCTTTGGAATATCCTGCTCTCGAACTTTCAACTGATGGTAACCGGATCGGAGATCTATCTTTGAGAACCAGCTTGCACCTTGCAATTGATCGAACAAGTCATCAATTCTAGGTAGAGGATACCTGTTCTTTACGGTCAACTTATTCAGTTCCCTGTAATCGATACACATATGCATACTTCCATCTTTCTTCTTAACGAACAGCACCGGTGCTCCCCACGGAGAGACACTCGGTCGTATAAAACCTTTATCAAGGAGTTCTTGTAGCTGGGTCATCATTTCCTTCATATCGGTTGGAGCTAAACGGTAAGGTGCTTTGGCGACGGGTTGTGCCCCCGGCACTAAGTCGATCTGGAACTCAATTTCCCGTTCGGGTGGTAATCCAGGCAATTCCTCAGGGAATACATCGGGGAAGTTACACACCACGGGAACATCATCAATCGTCCTCATATCCGTACGTTCCTCAATCGCGTAGGCCAAGTAGGCTACACACCCTCGCCTCATCATAACATCAGCCTTGATCATCGAAATGATCTTAGGCGCATACATCGCTTTATCACCATAAACCGTCACGGAGCTCCCATCCATCGCACGCAAACATATCATCTTTCGTCGACATACTATGTTAGTCTCATATTTGGCTAACCAGTCCATACCCAAAACCACACCGAATCCTCCTAAGGTAATAAGAAACAATCGAACAGGGAACCTATGACCTTCTATCTCAACATAACAGTCATCTATAGCCTCAGTCACCCTGGTCATCTTACCAATAGCCGTCTCTACATCAAATACCCGATCTATCTTCTTAACCTTCCCAGATAACCCATCACAGAAAGTAGAAGATACAAAACTCATACTGGCACCAGAATCAAACAATACAGAAGCAGGAATATTGTTGATAGAAAAGGTACCTGTGACCACATCAGGGTCCTCAATCGCATCATCCTTCGTCATCGTAAAGGCTCGTGCTTTAGCCTTCTGCTTCTCCTTTCCTTTCTCTTCTTTCTTACCCGAGCCCGAAGCATCGGCCCGTGGTTGTCTACAATCTTTGGACAGATGTCCCATCCCGTTGCAGTTGTAGCATCTCATAGCACCGGGGCAATTGGCTGAAAAATGCCCCACCTTTCCACATCGAAAGCATAAGTTTGTGCCCACACGGCACAGCCCAGAGTGGCTTTTGCCACACTTACGGCGTAGACCTGTTTCCTCTCGCTTGATCTTCTTGCCAGAAGACTTTCGTTGGTCTGTTCGACCTCTTTTAGTCCCGGAAGACTCCTTCACCCTGGTTTCCTCTTTCACTGGCTCATCGGCCATCACATCATCCCATACAATACCACTGAGTTCAACAGTGGAGTCAAAGGTCTTAGGAGCATTGGCCTTGACATGAATTCTCACTTTTGGAGGCAAGCCCTCCATGTACAACTTCACCCTGCGTTCCTCGGTAGAAACCAGATGAGGAACGAGCCTTGCCATCTCATTGAACCGTGAAGTGTACTGCCTGTGATTCAGACTTCCCGCTTTCAGCACCAGAAACTCCCTTTCAACCTTATCCAGCTCATTCTTGGGACAGAACTGCTTAGTGACCAGTTCCTTTAAATCATCCCAAGTCATCTTATCCATATCGGCTGCAGCCTTGGACTGCTTAATGGTGTTCCACCAGTGAAGCGCCTCCTCGACAAAGGAGTGAGCTGCAAACTTGACCGCTTGATCAATTCGGCACTCACTGATGGAAATAACAGCCTCCATAGCAGATATCCAGTGGCAGGTGGCCACAGCATCTTTCTTACCATCGAAGGTCGGTGGGTTGCATCCTTTGAAGGACTTGTAGTCACAGCCCTTCAGTTTCCCAGTCATAGAGTCGCCGCTCTTAGTCTCGATGATCACCACCTCATCTTCTTTAGTACTCTCCTTAGTTCCTTCAGACTTGTCTTTTAGAGTATCCTTCAGTGCCTTAGCAATCAAGGCTGGTAGCTTCTCATCCATGATTTTGCATACCTCGTCTGAAATAGCTTTTACCACAATAGGCTCTAGAGTGAACTCGTCTTCATTCTCAGGTTGCTCGTTGTGCTCGTGGTCGCCCTCATTGACGGGTTCTTCATCCTCGACACGTGGTTCTTCGGGTTTCTGTGGTTGCTTACGTGGTCTACCCTTTTGTCCGGCCATCTCAACTTTCTACATAATGCAACAATTGATGAGTCAGTACAGGAATTAGTTTAGCACGAAATAAGTGTTGTAAATCGTTAATGACGTTGATCAAGTGTTATTAACCATTTACCCAACTCATAGGCTCTAAACGTTTCCCATCCCATCTCTTCAATGTGCATGACACTAACTACATACATAACCTTACATCTAACCCTTAACTCATACAAAACCATTCAGCTCGTGGCATCCGTTCGTCCGTGGTTGGCAATCCGCATCCATTAATCCCATTCTCAGTTTAAGTCTTAGCATTTGGGATGCTAAGATCTCTCAAACTATGGCTCTGATACCGACTTGTGAGGCCCCAAAACCGGGCACCCCAAGGTTGGTTTTCATCATAACACATAGTTCTTAAACTAAAAACTTTCATAATCATGCAGCGGAAATGTAAACATAGTTTGATAAACAGAATTTAATAAAGTGTCTGTATCAAAATCATATCGAATTGCCAAAACCAACGGATCGTCTGGATTGATGCCCGAGCTCCATGCCTTCTCTGATTATAGCTCTAACCTGACATACATGCTAAATCAAGTCAGCTTACGCTGGTGAGTTCTAGTTTTCGTAAAACAACATTAAACATACATATCATAAACATCATTTCATACACATAGTCCATAACCTTAGCACATATCATCATTTCCATCATCGTCATACGTTCCACTGTCGCCATACGAACAGTGGGCTTATGCCGGCACAAGGCTCCATGTTTATAGTCCGATCGACTCTTACCATGTTTATAGTCCGATCGACTCTTACCATGTTTATAGCCCGATCGGCTCCGTGTTTATAACCCGGTCGGCTCCATGTTTATAGTCCGGTCGACTCTCTTGTTTATAGTCCGATCGACTCCATGTTTATAGTCCGATCGACTCTCCTGTTTATAGCCCGGTCGGCTCCATGTTTATAGTCAGGTCGACTCTCTTGTTTATAGTCCGGTCGACTGTTCATATTCCGATACAATCGGGTCGTTATTCATATTCACCCAGTACAAGTACCGGAGCATCATCATTCGCACATATCCTATAGCACGTATTGGGACATCATTCGTTCATCATACATGATACACTAGCATCATACCGTCATTCATTACAATCCTCATGCATTTCATGCTAGTATTATAACATCATTCATCGGGTTAATCATAGCTTCCGAGGCATGTCATACTGGCCTCATTTCATCATACCATCATAACATACTAGCATCATTTCATATCATAACATCATGGCATCGTGTATACATATCATACTTTCATCCTAGCAACCTAGGACCTTGTCATACTCCTATAACTATTCTCATAGTTATCACCATGAAGCATGTTATCATAAAATCATCATCATATCATATGCTAGCATCATTATCATGTCATGTTATTCATCATCATAACTCATTTATCATGCATTCGTCATTCTTAACATACTTTCATGCATAAATCATGCTATCACATAAACATGCATACATAGTCAGAGCATATCATCATTCATTCATCATCATAAGAACATAACATCATAAACATAACAATAAGCATGTATGCCAGCCCAAAACATTAAGCATAAAATAGGGCGTCTAGAACTCACCTGATAGTAGACTCTTGTTTTCCTTAGCCGAACTCCTTAGCTAGGACTCACGGAACCTACATCATTACATTTACCGTATCACATTCCATTCTTAGACTTAGAGTTTATTCTAAGTCCTCATAGCCCGCTAGTCCCCCTTACTGAATCCAAGTCCTCAACACTTAGCTAAGTGTTCGAAACCCTTGAAATTCATTAAGTCTTCATGTACACGAATTGCCATGTACTCGAAATATCTATTGTTCACGAAGTGCCGTGTACACGAAATGCCATGTACACGAAATGCCATGTACACGAAATAACCATTGTATTCGAAATAGTCCCTGTACTCGAAATAACCATATACTCGAAATAACATGTATGATTTCGAGTACCCTCTGCTCATGATTTCGTGTACTCATCATTTCGTCATTAAATATCTCAGAAAATTTATCTAAGGCTTTGGGGAGCTAGTTCTAGGTTCCTTATGTTGTTATCAACATACTGGAACCTCAAAGTTTCGAACTTTATGCATAAAGGTGTGAGCTTTATGCATAAGTTCCCTTTTTATATAACCATCCTAACTTTTGTATAAAAATCCAGCTTTCTATACATGAATCACTTACTTGAAGGTAGCTGATCCTCCTGGTAGAATCCCGTGCGTTTCCTACTTCGTTTGGTCGATCAAAGTTTGATTCTTGAAATTCTTGGACTTAAACTTCGTGTACTCGAGAGGAACTGTGCTTCCAATCAAAGATTGTCACATTTCCCAAGGCACGACTATTTATAGACAAGGTCCCTGTATTCGAAAACCCCTGTACACGAAAATGTAGTGTACTCGAAATGTGATGTATTCGAAATCTTCATTATTTCGAGTACACGATTTCTAAGCCCCATCTTGGTTATTTTTCGTCTATTTTCCCACATGTTACTTATCCGTTACACGTACGTAGAATTCAAATAACTTGTATCTTAGAAAAATTTGGGATGTTACAAGTCTCCCCTCCTTACAATAGGTTTCGTCCCGAAACCTGCCTTGTTACACATCGAACAAATGAGGATACAACTCCCTCATCTCGTCTTCCAATTCCCACGTCGTGTCTGAACCTTTCCGATGCTTCCACTGAACTCTTACTTGACGAACCGTTTTATTCCTTAACTGCTTTCCTTCGTATCCACAATGGCGACTGGTTCTTCAATGTAGTTCAGTCGGTCATCTACCTCAATGTCATCCAAAGGAACATGTGCTTGCTCGTCTGCCAGACACTTCCTAAGATGTGACACGTGGAAGGTAGGATGAATCCCGTTCAGCTCCTCTGGTAGGTCCAGTCGGTACGCGACTTTTCCTACCCTCGCCTCTATCCGAAACGGTCCGATGTACCTCGGACTCAACTTTCCTCTCTTTCTGAATCGAATGATTCCCTTCCATGGTGATACTTTCAGCAACACTCGATCGCCAACATTAAACTCTATCGGTCGTCGGCGCTTGTCAGCGTAAGACTTTTGGCGATCTTGTGCAGCTTTCATACGTGCTTTTATCACCCGTAGCTTTTCTGCCATATCAATCACGGCAGCCTTGTTTCCCATTTCTTTCTGTCCAACTTCACCCCAGTATACCGGGGTTCTACATCGTCTTCCGTACAACGCCTCGTATGGGGGCATCCCGATACTAGAGTGATAGCTGTTGTTGTACGAGAATTCGATCAAAGGCAGATGTGTATCCCAACTGCTTCCAAAATCAATCACACATGCTCGAAGCATGTCTTCCAGAGTTTGGATAGTACTTTCGCTCTGACCATCCGTTTGAGGATGATATGCTGTACTCATATCCAAACGAGTATCAAATGCCTCATGTAGGGTTTGCCATACTCGTGAGGTGAATTTGCTGTCTCGATCAGAGATGATGGAGGTTGGAATTCCATGTCGGGAAACTACTTCCTTGATGTAAAGCCTCGTGAGTTTGTCCATTTTATCAGTTTCTTTCATAGGCAAGAAATGCGCAGACTTTGTGAGACGATCGACTATTACCCAGATAGTATCATTGCCACTATAAGTTCTGGGTAGTTTCGTGACAAAATCCATGGTAATCTGATCCCACTTCCATTGTGGAATCTCTGGTTGCTGCAGCAACCCTGATGGTTTTTGATACTCGGCTTTAACCTTAGAGCAGGTTAGACATTTGCTAACATAAAAAGCGATGTCAGCCTTCATGTTAGGCCACCAATAAAACTCTTTGAGGTCGTGATACATTTTATCAGAGCCAGGGTGTACCGAGTATCGAGACTTGTGAGCTTCATCCATTACTAAGCTCCTTAGGTTCCCAAAGTTTGGTACCCAGACTCTATTTGCAAAGTAGCGAGTTCCATCAGTCTTGACCTCAAATTTCTTATTCAAGCATCGCAAGGATTCATTTTTCAAGTTTTCTTCCTTAAGGGCGTCAATTTGGGCATTTCGAATTTGGGCAGTAAGGTTTGTCTGAATAGTCATCCCCAAAGCTCGCACTCGTAATGTCTTGGTTCGCTCTTTCCTGCTCAAAGCATCTGCAACAACATTTGCCTTGCCAGGATGATAGCGAATATTGCAATCATAATCATTGAGTAACTCAATCCAGCGACGTTGTCTCATATTCAAGTCTTTTTGATCAAAAATATGTTGGAGACTTTTATGGTCTGTGTAAATAGTACACTTTGTACCATAAAGGTAGTGTCTCCAGATTTTGAGTGCGAACACTACAGCTCCTAGTTCCAAATCATGCGTAGTGTAGTTCTTCTCATGTGTTTTGAGCTGCCGGGATGCGTATGCAATAACTTTGTCTTTCTGCATCAGCACACAACCCAAGCCTTGATGTGATGCGTCGCAGTATACTACGAAATCCTCTGTTCCTTCAGGTAGTGATAAAATAGGTGCACTGCATAATTTTTGCTTTAACCACTGAAATGCTGCCTCTTGCTTGTTGCTCCATTCAAATTTCTTATCCTTTTGCGTCAATGTAGTCAATGGTAAAGCTATCTTGGAGAAACCTTCAATGAATCTTCTATAATACCCTGCTAAGCCAAGAAATTGACGTACTTCCGTCGGGGTTTTGGGTGCATTCCAATTATTGATAGCCTCAATCTTGGCAGGATCAACATGTATTCCCTTTTGATTTATTACATGCCCAAGAAATTGTACTTCTCTCATCCAAAATTCACATTTGGAAAATTTTGCATACAATTTTTCATTTCTTAGCAACTCCAGAATAAGTCTGAGATGTTCCTCATGATCTTCTTTGGTCTTGGAATAAATAAGTATATCATCGATGAACACAATGACAAATTTATCCAAGTACGGTTTACAGACCCTATTCATAAGGTCCATAAAAACTGCCGGGGCATTCGTCAATCCAAACGGCATAACCAAAAACTCATAATGGCCATACCGGGTTCTAAAAGCAGTGATTGGAACGTCCTCGTCCTTGACCCTTAGCTGGTGGTATCCTGAATGCAGATCGATCTTTGAATAGAAGCTGGAACCTTGCAATTGATCGAATAGATCATCTATCCTTGGTAACGGATACCGATTCTTGACTGTCAGCTTGTTCAACTCTCGGTAATCGATGCACATTCTAAAGGTTCCATCCTTCTTCTTTACGAACAAAACGGGTGCTCCCCACGGTGAGAAGCTTGGTCTTATGAAACCTTTGTCCAGTAACTCTTGTAGTTGGTTAGATAGTTCCTGCATCTCTGTTGGGGCTAATCTGTACGGCGATCGAGCTACTGGTGCTGCGCCAGGCACCAAGTCAATTCGAAATTCGACTTGCCTGTTAGGTGGTAGTCCAGGCAAATCCTCAGGGAATACCTCTGGATACTCTCGTACAATCGGTATATCTTCTAATCGCTTTTCTTTTGACTTCCTTTTCATGACGTGTGCTAATACTGCTTGACATCCCTTGCGTAGATACTTGCGGGCTTTCATAAGGGTGATGATTTGTAACGCCTTTCCGCTCTTTTCACCATGAATTGAGAGAGTCTTCCCACTTGGGAGTGGAATACGGACCACCCTTTGACAACATACAATTTCTGCGTGGTTTTCGGACAACCAGTCCATTCCGACAACCACGTCGAAACTTCCTAAATTCACCGATAAAAGATCTATAGCAAAGACATAATCTCCTAGTTGTAAGGTACACCCTTGAATTATCTCACTAGTTTCTATCAGTTTTCCGTTGGCTAGTTCTATTGTGTATCTATCGTGTAATGCAGTTGGATTGGCTCCAATTAATGTGCTAAATTCAGTTGACATAAAGCTCTTATCTGCCCCCGTATCAAATAGGACGGAAGCATAATGATTATTGACAAAGAACGTACCCGTCACGAGGTTTGGATCTCGTTTAGCGTCTCCGGCTGCAATAACAAAGGCCCTACCTCGAGCATTGTTGCCACCTTGATTTGTCAGCTTTGGGCAGTTCTTCCTAAGATGACCTACAACTCCGCATTCAAAACAACTCCTATTATCCCTGTTGCTATCTGTCACCGATGTAGGTACAGGAGCTCGACAATTCCTCGCTAAATGTCCACGTCTTCCACATCTGTTACACATGAAAGGCCTACATTCACCCTCATGATGGTACCCACATTTTTCACACTTGGGAAATTTTCCCACATAAGATTTCTTATCAGTTGTCACAGCAGTGTTGACTCTAACTTGAGTCGGTTTCTTTTGTTGTTGATTTGGGGGATTGCCATTCCATTTCCGTTTGTTGCCAATGCTATGCTTTTCCTCTTGTACCTTTGTTCCCAAAGTTCCACGACGAACTGCCTGATCAATCAGGCGATGTGCCAACCGAATTGCACTTTGAATGGTATCTGGCTTAGAAGAAGTCACCATATCTTCAATACTTGGAGGAAGCCCTTTCAGATACTGCTCTATTCGCTTGTACTCAGGAGTGACCATCGTTGGGCAAAGTTGTGCCAGCTCATGAAATCTAGTAGTATAACTGGCAATGTCATTTCCTTGCACTTTCAGGTTATAAAATACTTCTTCCATTTTCTGAATCTCACTTCGTGGACAATATTCATCCATCATCATTTGCTTCAGTGTTAACCAGGGAATCTGATAGGCCTCATCAATGCCTAAACCTTGAACATGATTGTTCCACCATGTAAGAGCTGCTCCATTCAGAGTACAAGTGGAATACTTGACTCGGCATTCCTCAAGGCAATTACTGACACGAAATACTGTTTCCATCTTTTCGCACCATCGAATCAGTGCGATAGCTCCGTCGGTTCCATTAAAGCTAAGAGGCTGGCAATTCAGGAAATCCTTGTAAGAACATGCCTTTGGTGCAGATCCCATGGTTCCAGCAGACGCACTACCTCCTGCAGCACCATTTCCACCTACAGCTCCACTGCCACCTCCTGTATTGTTGCCAACAGCACCAGATCCTCCCTCTCCTGTGTGTTGTCGAGTTCTGTAGGTGGCCATAGCATCAGCCACTCGTCTGTTTATAAGCTGGTCTATTTCTGCCGAAATAACCGGTTGCTCCATTTCAGGATTGCCTTGTGGGTTTCCTTGTGGATTTCCTTGCGGATTCCCTCGTGGATTTCCTTGTGGATTTCGCCTCGGTCGTCCTCTCGGCATGTTTCTGAACATGCAACAAATATGTTTCGTGTTAGAGTCATATGGCTATAGATTAGGTCTTAGTCAGGCAACCTAATTCGCTATAAACCAATGGCTCTGATACCAATCTGTCACACCCTTGTCATTGCGGAAGCGTACGGTGTGACTTTCAAGGTTTCACAGTCATGATTTACAACAAAAGACACATATGTTTCTATATTACAGAGCAATATTACAACTACATTAGCCACAAGCCTAATGTAATAACAGTTTTATCTGAGTTTCACACACATATATATATATATATATAATGCTATTACACATATATAATATGCTATGTATCACACTGTAGAGTTTATCTCTCATAGACTCTACTATAGGTCTCCAAAGATTGAGCTCCCAGCTCCACCCCCTGTATTATTATGCATCTGAGAAAACAAGATTTTTAAACAATCAGCATATTGCTGGTGAGTTCACAAGTTTATTTGTTAAAATGTATGTAATTTATCCAAACAAATCAAATGTTTTCATAAAATAGGTTAAATAATATTAATGTCCCAAACTGGGTGTAAAACATTGGTATCCAGTGCGAACATTGTTCCTTCCAACAATGTCGTGTTTAGTTCCCGACCAACTGTCCAATTATAACTCCTGGGCTCCCGTAACCGAGCTGACGAGTTCAGTGTTTGCCCCTTCCCAATGTTCTTGTCGCAAGACATTGTGTGTTCTAGCCTTATTGAGCGCCCGCTCGACATCCAGTCGTGGTTTTAGCTACGAACCACGGGCGAGGATTGTCAATCACAAATAGAATCTATTCTCAATAATCACGCCCCCCCACGGTTAACGGTTACAGAATAGGGGACTTAGCGACAATTGTGTAACCCGTGAAATAATGACAAGTTCGGTCATATGTTCTCCCCACTGTCACGTGTTTCAACCAAATGTTTTACAACACTTTCGTTTTCATGTTTCACAAAATGTTTCAAAAGTGTTTCAGCATTCCACCTGATCAAATCAGGTTTCATGTTTCACAAAATGTATCGAAAGCGTTTCAGAGTTCCACCTGATCAAATCAGGTTTCATGTTTCACAAAATGCATCAAAAGCGTTTCAGAGTTTCACCTGATCAAATCAGGTTTCATGTTTCACAAAATGCATCAAAAGCATTTCAGAGTTCCACCTGATCAAATCAGGTTTCATGTTTCACAAAATGTATCAAAAACATTTCAAAGCTTCACAATAAACAAGATGTTTCAAATGAGTTTGTATGTTTTCTCATTCCCCGAGTTCAAAAGCCAAAATACAGAAAAGGGGTTAGTGAACTCACCTTTGTTGATATAAATCAATAACCAGAGTACAACGTTCGTATTGCTAGTTCCTAGATTCCAAATCTGTAATTTATTAAGGTTCGATGAGTTGTTTGCCCTTAATTTGGTGCGAAATTTACTTTTGTATCAAATCCGGATTCTCAATCGACTTCTGGGTTGAAATCTGATTATCAGATTACAACACGGAGCATAAAACTGAGTCCGGAAGGTGGAATCGACACATAATAGGTTTTTATATTGAAAACCGATGATAAAACTGAATTCCAGTCACGATCGGAACTCCAATCTGCTTCTAAATCGATTATCGGGCTTCCGGATTGAGAAACAGATCGCAAAACTGAGTCCGGAATGCGAAATCGACAAATAATAGGTTTTTATATTGAAACCCGATAATAAAACTGAATTCCAGTCACAATCGGAATTCCAATCTGCTTCTAAATCGATTATCGGGTTTCCGGATTGCGAAACAGATCGCAAAACTGCGTCCGGAATGCGAAATCGACCGAAAATGGTTATTTGTATTGAAAACCGACGTGAAAACTGAATTTAGTGTAACAATCGGAGACTTAATCAGTTTTCAGACTGAAATCGGATTTTCGAATTGCGAAACGGACTGAAAAATTGAGTTTGGAACGCGAAATCGATTAAAAATATGTCATTTTTATCAAAATTGGATCACCAGATTGCGAATCGGATTGCGAAACGAAGTTCAGAACGCAAAACGGACGAAATTTGGGTTTTGCCGGAAAAGTCGCCGGAATATTCCTTTTCGCCGGAATATTCTGCCGGAATATTCCTTTCCGCCGGAATCTTGCCGGAAAAGGCGCCGGTGGCGGCGGCCGGCGGCGGTCAACGGTGGTCAACGGCGGCGGTTCGGCGGCGGTCCGGTGGTGGCTCGGTGGTCTGTGGTGGTGGCTTTGTGGTCTGGGCCGTGGCCTAGTCAATGGCTCGAGCCGGCTTGCCCTTGGCCTTGGCTGGCCGTGGCTGGGACGCACGGGCCGCATGGCCGGGACGCACGGGCCGCATGGCCGGGACGCACGGGCCGCATGGCCGGGACGCAAGGCCGCGTGGCCGAGACACACAGGCCGCATGGCCAGGACGCCAGGCCGCGTAGGGGCCGCATGGCCGGGATGCACTGGCCGCTGGCCGAGACACACAGGCCAACCATGGTTTTTGCGGGCCAAATCGATATTTTGACATTTTTGCCGGGCCAAAATCTCCAGATCCTAATATTTAACATATATATAGAGTTTGGTGAAGAAAAATCGTGATTTGGACAACTTTGAAAAATCTGGTTTTTGGACAATTTTAACCTTTTTAATGGGTTTTCAAGATCTGATGATTTCCAGCCCTTAACCAATGTTCAAACAAGCTTCATAACACTTGTTTAAGCTATCTTAATCTATTCAAAATCAAAAATTGACACAAGAACTTACTTGGTTGAAGATTGGCTTGAAAACTCACTAAAAATCAACTTTTGAAGGTTGATTTTGTGATCTACTTGATCTTGATCTTAATCCTCAGCAAGGATTGCTTAAAGATGATGGTTGGAAGGTGTTTGAAACTCCAGAAAGTTTGTGGAATACTCTTGTTGAATTTTTGGAGGTTTAAAGTGTGAAAATGTTGTCCAAAAAGTCAATATCTATCCTTTATAGTTCAATAGCTTCTTTGTCAAGCTTTTTAGATATTTTGGGCATAAATATCTGTTAAAAATCAGATTAAAGAAATGTAGGTGTGAAAAGGTTCAAGCTTTAATTGGTTTTGCCATTTTTGTGATCGTTTTTCGGCTTTTTCGCGCGTGTATTTGGGAATTGCTACTTGTAATCAACCGTCATTATTATAATTCCAATTACATTCCAATAGGAATATAATGTGGCTAAGAAAGTTCGGGTAGTCAAGAATTAGACAATTACGCATGCCGAATTGCATTTTTGCAAATTTATCGCGATTTAGGTTTCAATTGCGTGTCGTTGTTTCTTCTTTGCTTCAAGAGTTTTCATTATAATCTTATGGTTTGTTTTGATTATTTTGATCTTAATAAGACTTAATTAAGACTAAGACACGAAATTCTAACCTGGAATTGCGAATTGTCACAAAAGATAAATGAATTAAATATATCAGATGAATTAAAAGAACAGATAAATAAAATTTTAGATACTAAAATTAGTGATGAGGAATTTTCAGATTATGATAGTAATGATATAAATTATATTTCTGATAGCGATAATACTAGCAGTAATAATGATGAAGAATGTGGATGCATTGGTCCATGTTTATGTAACATTGATGGATCTATAAATATGATAAATAATGAAGAAAATCTAATATTACTAAAGATTTTAGAAAACACTGAAGATTTGAATTTAAAACAATTATATTTAGAAAAATTAAAAGAAAATTTTAGTAAAAAATCAGAAACAATAGAAGATACTACTGAAATATATAATTTAGAAGATATTTATAAAAAATTTAAAAAACCAGAAAAACCTATAACAATGCAAGAATTACAAGAAGAATTAAAAAATTTAAGAGAAGATATTAAAATAATCAAGTTACAGATTAAAAATATTGAAAAAGGAAAAGAAAAAGAAACTAATGTCGGAAGTATAATAATTAAAGGTAATGAGACTAATGAAATTAATATATTAAAAGAACTAAATTATCAAAAGTGGTATACTAAAGTAAATATAATTGTTAATAACGAATTTAGAATCACTTTAACAGCTTTAGTTGATAGTGGAGCTGATATGAATTGTATTCAAGAAGGAATTATACCTACACAATATTATGAAAAAACTTCATATAGATTATCTACTGCCAGTGGTTCAAGGCTTATAATAAATTATAAACTATCAAATGTTCATATATGTAAAGAAAACTACTGTTTTAAAACTCAATTAATATTAGTAAAAAATCTAACTTCTCAAATCATATTAGGAACACCTTTTATTACTCAATTATATCCTATAACTATAAATAGCAATGGAATTATTACTAAAGTTTTAAATAAAGAAATTACATTTGAATTTGCTGAACCTGTTTTATCTAAACAAATAAATATTATAAATTTAAAAGAAAAACAAAAAGAATTTTTAGTGAATGAAATAAAAAATGAAAGAATAAAAGAACAATTAAAAGATAAAACTAATATAATTAAAATTAAAAATATTGAAGAAAAATTTATAAAAAATGTATGTGCTAATATACCCAATGCCTTTTGGCAAAGAAAACAACATATTGTAGAATTACCATATACGAAAGATTTTGATGAGAAAAATATACCAACAAAATCTAAGTCTATACATATGAATCAAGAATTAGAAGAACATTGTAAAAAAGAAATAAAGGATTTATTAGATAAGAAATTAATTAGACCATCTAAGTCTCCTTGGTCATGCTCTGCATTTTATGTAAATAATAGCGCTGAAATAGAAAGAGGTGCTCCAAGATTAGTAATAAACTATAAACCTTTGAATAAGGTTTTAGAATGGATAAGATATCCTATACCAAATAAGAGAGACTTATTAAAAAAGATATATGATGCTAAGATATTTTCTAAGTTTGATATGAAATCAGGATTCTGGCAGATTCAAATTTCTGAGAAGGATAAATATAAGACAGGATTTAATGTTCCATTTGGACATTACGAATGGAATGTAATGCCTTTTGGTTTAAAAAATGCTCTTTCTGAATTTCAGAATATTATGAATGATATTATTATTCCTATAGGAAATTTTTCAATAGTCTATATTGATGATGTTTTGATCTATTCTAACTCTTTAGAACAACATTTTAAGCATTTAAATATATTTTATGATACAATTCATAAGAATGGATTAGTAGTATCTCCTACTAAGATAAATCTATTTAAAACAGAGATAAGATTTTTAGGTCATGATATTAAACAAGGAACTATTATACCCATAAATAGAAGTCTAGACTTTTCTAATAAGTTTCCAGATGAAATCAAAGATAAGAAACAATTGCAGAGATTTTTAGGATGTTTAAATTATATACATGATTTCTTCAAAGATTTAGGAATTATATGTAAACCCTTATATAAAAGATTAAAAAAGAATCCTGAACCATGGACTCAAGAACATACTAATATTATCAAACATATTAAAACAAAAATAAAACAATTACCATGTTTAAATATTCCTCACCCTAACGCTAAATTAATAGTTGAAACTGATGCTAGTGATTTGGGATTTGGCGGAATATTAAAGCAATCTTTAGAAAATAATAAAGAACAATTAGTTAGATATTATTCTGGATCATGGAATGATACTCAAAAGAATTATTCAACTATAAAAAAGGAAATTTTAAGTATTGTATTATGTATTAAAAAATTTGAAGATGATTTATATATGAAACCTTTTTTATTAAGAATTGATTGTTTATCTGCAAAACATATTTTAGAGAAAGATATAAAAAATTTAATTTCAAAACAAATATTTGCAAGATGGCAGGCATTATTAAGCAATTTTGATTTTCAAATTGAATTTATAAAAGGAGAAAATAATTCTTTACCTGACTTTTTATCGAGAGAATTTTTACAGGGAATATGAGTAAGGATTCTAAAAAGATTATTCTAACCAATCAGCCATCATCAAGTTCTTCCAGCTCTCTTGGAACTCCATTACCAATTAACAATAGATTTACTCCATTATCTCCATTTTCATCAAGACCAAGATCTTCTACTCCTATATCTGTTAGACCACCTTATTCTTCGGTAATACAAACAAGAATATTACCACAATCTATTATCAATACAAATATCCAAAATACTCCTATAAAAAATTCTAATCCATCATCTTCTTCTGATTCTAGTTTTTATTCTATAAACCCAAATTCTAAGATTATAAAAATTTTAGAACCAATTGAAGAAGAGAAAGTTCTACATAGCTTTCTTACTCTTATAGACTTTCTATATCCCAGAAATTGTCATTTCTATGATGGTGAATACAAAACTATAGAATATTATCGAGCTATTCTTGTTGATACCGGATCTGTTGATATTCAACATATTCTTAATTCTCAAAATCCCTCCAAAATTGATTATTCTAAAATAAAAATTAGAAAGGTCATTACTCTTGAAGAATGGAAATCAAAACCATTCGTTCAAAAAACCCTTTCTAATTTTCATTCCTATCCTCAATATAATTATTACGATTATCAAGAAGCTTGGGAAAAAGCTCTATTATTTAGAAATTTTAATCATTCCTGGTTCATATATTATGATGATCAATTTTCAAATAATTATCCAAGATGGTTTATTAAGTGGTTTAAATATATAGGGATTATTCCTGAGGCTTTCCCTAAAGATATCTCTATAGCCTATAATAAGTTTATAGATTATTTTAAACAAGAAGGAACCCCAGATTTTGAATATACTCTCCAATTCATGACTATATTTCGAATTCCTTGGATTTTTTCTTGGACGTACCATTATCAAGCAAAACAAGACATTTCTCCGCCTCTTCTGTTAAGACATTACATAAGTAAATGGTGGAACAAATTTTCAATAGAAAAAGCCAATGTTTCTTCGGTACAAAACTATTATAAGTCTATAACAAGTCAACATGAAAGATCTATCAAGTCTCCTGTAAATTTAAGCCTCAATACTTTTGAAGATCGAGATTATATTATCAGATTACAATCTTGTTCAACCCCCGAAGAGATGCAAAGAATTATTAGTGAAATTAAGAAAAATTCTCCTTCTCAATCAAGAAATTTTACTACTGATGAAAATATACTTCAAGATTCTCAAGATCCGTATGAAGATATTGGACCCATATAAGTTATCCATGGGATGATCCGTTTCTAATATGGGTTAATCTCAATTATTGTCCGAGACTCGATTTTCAAAGATGTGACTCGATTTTCAAAAATGTGACATTCATCTCAATTATTGTCCAGAAGAGTCCAAGACGGCGATTTTCAAAATTGAGCAATTATTGTCAAGAAGAGTCCAAGACGCGATTTTCAAAGATATGACATTTTTGTCAAAGTAGCCAGTCACTCTGCCAAACTTGCCAAACTTTAATAAAGACGATATTAATTATTCTGCAACGAGACAATTTACTCTTCTCAATGGCCGACAAGATTCAATTATATTCTAACTCTGAAGGCTCTATAAATTGAAGGCTCTATTGTATTAAGATTCATTCGAAAATTTACTTAGAATTAAATGTATGAAAAAACCCTCTCCTCAAAAACTTGTATTATCAACCACCCAATGTTCAAAATCTTTATATTTTCAAGTTATTATTGCTCCACCCAATTGTAAGGAAATCATTTGTAATTCTGATATTCAAGAAATAAATCAAGGTATTATTTAAATATGAGTTGTTTAATTTATGTTTCTGCCATATTGCTATATTGTTTGTTATTTAAATCTTCATGCTCTCGATCCGATCCTTATTGGTATCAGAGCCATGATTCAAGTGATATTATGTCTAAATACTCTAATTAATTATTTGTAAATGTTATAATGGAAAAATTTATTGAAAAAACAACGTCATATTTTGAATATTTAGAACTATGCTGTTTTGGCAAGTTCTATCGGCTAGACGGTTGGATTAGCGTAAGGCTCCAAGATAGAGAACAGCCGGACCACGTCTTGGGCTTTGGGGATGTTCACTCAGTATAATCTGAATATTTCAAAATATTGATTAAGTTAATTCAAAAAATTTTATCATTAAAACAAATACAAATAATGAATCAGATATCTAGATTTTTATCACGAAGAGATCATAGCTCAAATACTTCAGCTAATGATCAAGAGGAAGATTTAAACAACAATATGAATTCTTTAGAAATAAGTATTTCTCAAATTGAAAACAATTTATTAAATTGGAATATACCTAAACAAGATGTAAAAACTATATATAAAATAGGAACTTTTGATTTCTTACAAGATTACTCAATCAAAATGACTATTCCTATAAATAAAGATCATCAAAATTTACAATTATTATCTAAAGAAGCTATATTAAACCATAGAAAGAATTATAAATTTTTACATATAGGATTAGTACAGGTAGCTATAAAACCTATGTTCAGATTAGGAATAGACGCTCCTATATTAACTATATTAAGAGATACTAGACACACTAATTTCAATAATTCATTATTAGCTATGGCTGAATCAAATATAGCCAATGGTCCAATATATTTTAATTGTTATCCTAATTTTTCTATAGGATTATTTGATCCAAACATTCTTGATACTTTAACTTTAACAATAAAAACAAGAAATTTAGAATTTAAAGAAAAAACTAATGCTGCAGTCGTAATATATAGAGCTTATTATAAAACCATGACTACAACTATAGAACCAAGAACTAAATTATCATCTCCAAGAGATGAAACAATATTATTTGAAGCTAATACTATGCATGCTAAAGTTATTACTCCAAAAAGATTAAAATGGAATGAAATAACATAATCTTTAAAATGAAATAATGATAAAATACAAAAATTTCATCATATGAATTTTAAATATTTTTTACAAGATAAAATAAAAATTAATAAAGAACTTATAAAAATTTGTTCTACAAATATATCAAAATATACTTGTTAATATGAGTGATACAAAAATTCAGTGTAGAAATTCTCAAATGAGACTTCTTAAATTTTTAATAAAAGAATGTTATGAAAAATTATATAACTATCAAAATGAACTATTAAAAATAGATAATTATTTTAATAATGAAATAGAAGAAGAAAATATAGAAGATCGAGTAAATAAATTATATTATTATTGTGAGGCCCCAAAACCGGGCACCCCGCAGAGGTTGGTTTTCATCATAACACATAGTTCTTAAACTAAAAACTTTCATAATCATGCAGCGGAAATGTAAACATAGTTTGATAAACAGAATTTAATAAAGTTTCTGTATCAAAATCATATCGAATTGCCAAAACCAACGGATCGTCTGGATTGATGCCCGAGCTCCATGCCTTCTCTGATCATAGCTCTAACCTGACATACATGCTAAATCAAGTCAGCTTACGCTGGTGAGTTCTAGTTTTCGTAAAACAACATTAAACATACATATCATAAACATCATTTCATACACATAGTCCATAACCTTAGCACATATCATCATTTCCATCATCGTCATACGTTCCACTGTCGCCATACGAACAGTGGGCTTATGCCGGCACAAGGCTCCATGTTTATAGTCCGATCGACTCTTACCATGTTTATAGTCCGATCGACTCTTACCATGTTTATAGCCCGATCGGCTCCGTGTTTATAGCCCGGTCGGCTCCATGTTTATAGTCCGGTCGACTCTCTTGTTTATAGTCCGGTCGACTCCATGTTTATAGTCCGATCGACTCTCCTGTTTATAGCCCGGTCGGCTCCATGTTTATAGTCCGGTCGACTCTCTTGTTTATAGTCCGGTCGACTGTTCATATTCCGATACAATCGGGTCGTTATTCATATTCACCCAGTACAAGTACCGGAGCATCATCATTCGCACATATCCTATAGCACGTATAGGGACATCATTCGTTCATCATACATGATACACTAGCATCATACCGTCATTCATTACAATCCTCATGCATTTCATGCTAGTATTATAACATCATTCATCGGGTTAATCATAGCTTCCGAGGCATGTCATACTGGCCTCATTTCATCATACCATCATAACATACTAGCATCATTTCATATCATAACATCATGGCATCGTGTATACATATCATACTTTCATCCTAGCAACCTAGGACCTTGTCATACTCCTATAACTATTCTCATAGTTATCACCATGAAGCATGTTATCATAAAATCATCATCATATCATATGCTAGCATCATTATCATGTCATGTTATTCATCATCATAACTCATTTATCATGCATTCGTCATTCTTAACATACTTTCATGCATAAATCATGCTATCATATAAACATGCATACATAGTCAGAGCATATCATCATTCATTCATCATCATAAGAACATAACATCATAAACATAACAATAAGCATGTATGCCAGCCCAAAACATTAAGCATAAAATAGGGCGTCTAGAACTCACCTGATAGTAGACTCTTGTTTTCCTTAGCCGAACTCCTTAGCTAGGACTCACGGAACCTACATCATTACATTTACCGTATCACATTCCATTCTTAGACTTAGAGTTTATTCTAAGTCCTCATAGCCCGCTAGTCCCCCTTACTGAATCCAAGTCCTCAACACTTAGCTAAGTGTTCGAAACCCTTGAAATTCATTAAGTCTTCATGTACACGAATTGCCATGTACTCGAAATATCTATTGTTCACGAAGTGCCGTGTACACGAAATGCCATGTACACGAAATGCCATGTACACGAAATAACCATTGTATTCGAAATAGTCCCTGTACTCGAAATAACCATATACTCGAAATAACATGTATGATTTCGAGTACCCTCTGCTCATGATTTCGTGTACTCATCATTTCGTCATTAAATATCTCAGAAAATTTATCTAAGGCTTTGGGGAGATAGTTCTAGGTTCCTTATGTTGTTATCAACATAATGGAACCACAAAGTTTCGAACTTTATGCATAAAGGTGTGAGCTTTATGCATAAGTTCCCTTTTTATATAACCATCCTAACTTTTGTATAAAAATCCAGCGGAATCCTCAAACCCATAATACTTACACCATATTTACTTTATTACAGCAGCGGAATTTAAGGTGATAACATAAAATATCATACAGATCTAAACAAACTTTTACATATAACCCACGACTCTATGGTTCTATACATAAATAGTTTATGCCAGGGTAGTCTTCAACGTATGCCATGAGCCTTACTGTCATTCTTCCTCAATACTATTCAACCTGACATGCATGTAAAACAAGTCAGCTTTATGCTGGTGAGTTCTAATTAAGTTTTCATAAAATCTTTACTGCACATATATCACATTAACGTTCACTGTTGACCGAGGTCAACAATCTCAATCATACTTGAACATAATTCATTTCATCTACATACATATTCTCGTTACATCACTCATACAATACATAAGACCTTAGCCTTTGCTGTTAACCGAAGTCAACAACCTTTAACATACATATCATCATAGCATAATCTCATACATAACCTACTCATCATCATACATTAATCATACTGTGCAAAACTTTAGCCTGAACTGCTGACTCTAGTCAGCCTGCTTGTGCAGCACAAGTCTCTATGACACTGACGACCCATAGTCGACAGGCCTGTTCTTTCACAGGACTCTATGACACTGACGACCCGCAGTCGACAGGCCTGTTCTTTCACAGGACTCTATGACTACCAACCGAAGTTGGTAGCTCATACCGGTACAAGAATTCGTTACATACATCATTCATACATAACATGGTTTAAATCATTTAAACCATCATAAACATAAACACTTTACCGCACCGCAGTGCTCAAATTCTGCCCAACCGCAGCCGGGACTTCAAAACCATATTTCCTACTCGACCTCGGTCGAGACTTTAAAAATCATTCATTTCTCAACCGTAGTTGAGTCTTTAAAGCATCCTTGACATCTCAGCTGAGGTTCTTAAAATCATTTACTTCTCAACTGTAGTTGAGACTTAAAGCCTTATTTACTTTAAAACATTCTTTACTTGAAAACATTCTTTATCTGACCTTAATAAGATAAAACAATCATTTACCTAAAATAACTTTATAACATGCATATCAGCCCTAAAATGTTAAAATAGTAAAAGAGGGCTCATAGAACTCACCTGATGTCTTACTGTAGCAAGATCACTCACAAACTGGTACTAATGGTGAATTTCAGCATTCGTTTATACTTAATAAGTCATTTATGTTTTAACCTACTGATTAGATCTTTCTGAACGTTCAATGTCAAAGACATTGCCTTGAAAGTCATCAAATAGTTAATGTTGTTGATTATAATGCTAAAACAGTTCCTAAACAGATTAATGGCTTAGAAATGATAATCCTTATCATTGATTACCCAGATATCATGAAATATCACAACATAGTCTTAGAATAGGTTTAATAACCATGTTTAACATACTAATCTGACTGTTATCACAAACATCAGATAATCGTTCCAATAAGTATGTTAACGATTGTGATTAGTTTGAAACACTCAGATTTAACCTTTGCATTTCAAAGATTAACCAAACTAATCATCTACATTATCATAATTAAATGGATTAACCCATTATAGTCATAGTTGTGATTTCATGCAAACCGGGCATTACAACGGCTCAAAACAAGGGTTTAACCGTTAGAACATCGTGTTCTTCATTTCTAATCAATCCTAGCCATCATCTAGGAAATAATCAACAACCCTAACTATCTCATTACGTTCAAAATCAAGATCTAATCAATCAAAATCAAACTAGAAGGTTAAAACGAACCGTTACCTGATCTGACGAATTTCTGCGGTTAAAACAGCGATCAGGACTTGTATATATGATCCTTGGGATGATCTGGATGTTCAGGAGGCTTTGATTTGAAGTTTGGAGGTGTTAGATGAAGAAAATATCGTCTGAAGTTCGCTTATGGTCGAAAGGATGAAGTTTTGAGGTTTCCCAGACGTTCTGATCACTTAAACAAGTTTTTGGCCGACATAAGGTCTGGGGCGCATCGCCCCAACTGGGTGCGTCGCGCCAGGCGTACCGCCCCACGTCACCAGCGTCATCATTTTTGACTTTAACTTCTTTTCGCGATTCCGGGAGCATACGAACTCCGTTTTGCGCACGGTTTTCGCCCACGTTCATCATTTTTCACATACTATCAATCTCCAATAACCAAAGTTGCTAAATCCTCGTGGATTTCAAGCACGACCAAATGTGCTCACGTCATAAATGCCGAATTTTTCGTACGCAATCGTCACAGTTTCGACAGTAACCGAAATCTCGTACGTTTACTATTAAGTTACTAAATTTTCGGTTGTTACAAATCTACCCTCCTTACAATAGGTTTCGTCCTCGAAACCTGTTACATTTCAAACAAATGTGGGTAGAGTCGTTTCATTTCGTCTTCAGTCTCCCATGTCGCCTCAGATCCTTTTCGGTGTTTCCATTGAACCTTAACTTGCCTAATCACTTTGTTACGTAACTGTTTCTCTTTCGTATCAACAATTTCAACTGGTTCTTCCATGTAATTCAACCTTTCATCAACTTCAATATCATTTAAAGGCACATATGCTACATCATCCGCTAGACATTTTCTCAGATGTGAAACGTGAAATGTCGGATGAATTCCACTCAGTTCATCTGGCAGATCTAATCGGTAAGCTACCTTACCAACCCGTTCCATTATTTGAAAAGGTCCAATAAATCTCGAACTTAGCTTTCCTCTTTTCCTAAATGTGACAACTAGTACCCGACCGCCCGGCAAGTCCGTACGGTATGTGTACTTGCATACAGTAATTATGTGTACATACGTATTTGTGAACAGTTTTTGTATTAACAGGATTCTAAATACAAGAACAGTTGTACGTATTTTCGTGTAAACTTAAATACATTAAGTACAACGTACATTAGAAACATTAGTTGTGTTTATTAAGTGAAAACTTAATTGCAGTTAACACAACAAAACATGAGAAACAACGGTGTTCAAACAATTATCAGAAACAAATCGGTTGCGATCTGAGTTCCATAGATGACAGGAATCAGATGGCCGACAATTCAATGTGAATACAAGATGAAAATAGGATGTTTAGTTGAGTCCGACAGTGAGGAAACACAAATAAAACATAAACTGCAGTGTTGTTTCAGAATAACGAACTGACAGTGTGTTTGCGTGGGTGACGATTCACACAAACATATCTGTGAGTTTAACGTTCTGAAATGATGACTGGAAAGTAGAAAACAAAAGTCGGAAAGCAAAACCATCGTCGTGTTCGTTCGAATGACGATTCGAACGAAAACGCGCGATGGCGACGCGATTCGACGGAACGAAACGAATTATGACGCGAAACAAATTTTAAATTAATTAAATAAAATAATAAACATTTTTACAATTTTGAAACTCATCAAATTAATTTAACTAAAGTCTTTATTTATTTATTTACTTATTTTAATTAAATACGCGTAAAAATCCGGATACGCGACGAATTAGCGAACCGAACAACCAAAACGGACCCGAACACCACGCGTAGTATATAAACCCTAACTATGTCACTTTTTCTCATTTTTGATCCAAACATTCTCTCTCTTCTTGAGATTTCCGGCCAAAACCACCACCCACTCATCCACCATTGTTGCAACTTCAAGCTTCCATATCTCCTTCGTTACTCCACCGATTTGGGTGATTTTCGAACCCACGCGTAGCTCTTGACATCCTCTACACGAAAGTACAGCAGATCGGGAGAAACCTCCACTGAAATCGAAGGTATAACTCTGTGAACATCCACGAAATCAGGGTTTTCTTTCTTGTTTTGGGGTTTTTGGTTCGATCCAGTCACCACAACCGGCTAGCCACCTTCCCATTTGAACCGCACACATAGTCAGTCGATCCTTTCATCCTTGTAGTCACACTCCCGAAACACCATCGACATGGGGGAAGCTCCACGACACCACCAGCCTCGATGGGAGTGCAGGTTCGTAACCCTCATCACCTTCGCCGAACCCTACTGCAGTAACGAACCCAATAACAGCGAACCATGCAGGGATGGCCGATCCTTTGACTTCTGACTCCCGAACCAACTCCGGCGAACCCCATGTCGAACCAGTTTCTGCTCCCGAACCCTCGTGTTGAACGAACCCTTGAGGCTGCCGAACTCTATGGCTATTCTACGAACCTTCTGTGTCCTTCATGCTTGACGAACCCTTTAGGGTTTCCCGAACCCTACTACAGCTATCTGGTCACGAACCTTAGGACCATGAGCGAACCTTGATGCCATGAACGAACCTTGAGCCAAGCACTTAGCACCGAACCTTCTTCCTTGGAACTCAAAAGGGTTCGCTGCTCATTGATTTAATCGGGTGCAACAGGTTGAAGCCATCCGGTTAACTCACCCTAAACACTAGCCCAACATCATTTCGGCCCAAGAACTCTCTAAGGCCCATGCCCTAATTACCGGCCCAATTGATTTGATCCACAAAAGGGGTTTAGCTCATTACTAGGCCCACCTAGTTTCTGGCCCAATACATTTCTACGGTTCATGGTTCGGCCCACACATAATCGATTAGGCCTACTGGTTATAACCGGCCCAACAGGCCCAATGTACCTTAACCGGCCCAAGACACGCATAGTAGCCCACAAAACACTTTGAGAAGCCCATGTGATTCCATTCGGCCCATGTAGCTAACACTTGGCCCAAATAGGAGGCCCACATGGTTTAAAGGTTAACGAATATACGGCATTAAACAATTAAAGATAAAATGCGTGGGGTTATGATCTAATTATTTCGATTATAATAAAGGTTAGTTTTAATGCATTAGCAAGATGAAAAATTGACATTTTCGTGAATGGTTGCATGTTTAATTGATGACCATGTAACAAAGTAAATATATTTTTATATGTCAAAGTCAATGATGGAACTTCTAAGATTCAAAATTAAGTAAATACTAGAGTGGGTTACAAAGAGTTATGAATTTTAAGTGATAACATAATTATTAAATGGCCAAGTGTTAGTGTGTTCTTGACTATTAGACAAGGGCCGAATGAGGACCAAGATCAAAAGATGACAAAGAAAATAGGAATAACACATACACGCGTACAAATTTTACAACTTACACTTATAAGTTACAATCGCATGAAATCAATACAGGATCGTGAACACAAACTCAATTCAAGCAAGAGCGCGTGCATTCCTTATTTAAGCTAAGTCAACCACTTCATACATAAGGTGAGTTCATATGCCCCTTTTACTTTAATCTTTACTGATTTTAACTCTCGGGGCTGAGAAACATGTTTACTTTTAATTATTTAAAAGTTTTGCTTAACATGTTATTTATACTTTGATTTAGATAATATTAAATTGTTTATTATCGTTTATCATTGTATGCATGCTTGTATGATTATGAGATAACAGGGAAACTCAGATGATTATGATAATGTAATTTCTTAATCATCAACACATTAGAATAACTTAGTTATAAGATAATAGCTTATAACACTTAGTTATTTTCACATGAGCAAATACCTAGACAGTTTACACATAAGCATAACGAGAGCAATCCCTCATTGAGACTTTGGGATCACATGGATTACAGTAAATGATGATCATGATAACGTAACTTCATGGGATTCTTATCATTTACAGTAAATGATGATCATGATAACGTAACTTCATGGGATTCTTATCATTTACACATAATTAACATAATGTAATAAGACAAGTTCTTATTCGACTTTGTTAAACACACGAGAACATTCCCACACGGATACTTTGGGAACACATGGATTCAGTAAATGACGATTCTTATCATTTACAGTGAATGACGATCATGATAACGTAACTTCATGGGATTCTTGTCATTTACACCCGATTATCATAACGTAATAAGACAAGTTCTTATTCGACTTTGTTAATCACATGATACAATCCCACACGGAAACTTTGGGATCACACGGCGGGATAGGAGAGAATGGAATGCATTTTAATCTGATTACGTGAGGATTTAAAATGGATTCCATTCGGATTCTATACGCTACATTTGGAGACACATGATGAACAGTTAACTAACACTTTTAATATTTAGAAGTGAAACAACAGTTAACCCCACAACTATAGAATAATCTAAGGAATGGATTTAATAAATCTAATATCCTTAACACATATATTGGTTATCAAAACTTAGGTTTGATAATTACCACGTTATCATATTATTATTCTATACATGAGAACACAGGTGATCAAGGAAGAGATAACATGTGAATTGAGAATGGAAATCAATAGTTGTATTACAAGTAGTGTGGAGTTCTAGTGGTGTTGTGGTGGGATGTTGGCTAGGGCTTAGTTCCCTTACATATGCCCTATATATAAGCAACACTACTAGGATGATATAGTACTTGTGACTATAACTATTGAGGAGCCATTGGATGAACAAGTGAATCAGACAATCATACGAGTAACATATTATCATTGTGAATGTGCATGTGAATGAATCAAGGTTTTACATTAACTTACTTATGAACTCACCAACCTAGTGTTGACTTTGTTTTAAATACATGTTTCTCAGGTGACGAACAGGTGTAGACATATACATGCAAAGATTAAGCTAGTGGACTTTTAGAAGACCTAGCTTTATTTTGTGTTGCATGCTTTTGGGGAAACAAGGATATGAATCATCTTTTGTATATCTTGTACATATACAAGATATAGTTACCTTGATTCTTTTTGGTAGATTTACTTGATTAAATTATGAACGATACTGTGTAATTTAATCTTGTAATTCTATATCATGGATGTGTTAGAAATTTCTCATTTATTTATCATGTGCTATGTAAACAATCTGATCATTTGATTATCATTCAAAGATATCGCGCCCCGGGAACCTTCCGCCCGACGGGAAAGCCCGATCCGTTCCCGCCGGCCCGGGGTGTGACAGATTGGTATCAGAGCCATGGTTATAGAGAAATATAGGTCATATTACTTAAACGGTTTGGCCTAGACTATAACCTAGGGACCCTCATGTAGAGTTCTTATGATATAGGATTCTATTTGCATATGTCTTCTGCTTCTGATCACTGCACTAACCGATTTTCTTTCGGTTATGATCAGAATGCCGCCACGAAGATAACCACCTCTACTACCGCTGACTCAAGGTTCAGCTCCGCACTCTTCGACACCGACACCGCCAGACTCTCCTACACAAGCACCTCCACCTCCTCCTCCGCCACCACCAGCGTATCAGTTGGACCCTGCTACTGTGGCACTGGCTACTCTTCTTACAAGCCAACTGAGGGAAGTGATTCCAGAGATGATGAACCGGATCAACAACAACAACAGTAACAACGTTGCTAACTCATCTGGAGAAGGCAGCGGTAACACCAGACAGAGTCAGGACTATGCCTACAAGAACTTTGTAGGCTGCAAGCCACCCAGTTTCAGTGGTAGCGAGGGTGCAGTCGGACTGATCCAGTGGATTGAGAAGATGGAGGCTACCCTCGACATCAGTGGCTGTCCTGAACATAATAGAGTAAAGTATGCTGCTGGATCATTTAGCAAGCGAGCGTTAACCTGGTGGAACGCTCAGGTTTCAATCAGAGGCCGGGATGAGGCCCAGGCCATGCCGTGGAACGAATTCAAGGCGATGTTGAGGGCAGAGTTTTGCCCAAGAAATGAGCTGAAAAAGGTTGAGACTGAACTACTCAATCTGGAGATGATTGGTGCTGGGCATCTGGCCTACACTACACGATTTCATGAGTTAGCCACTCTGGCACCGGATGTGGTGCCAACACTTGAGAAGAGAATTGAGCGGTATGTTGGTGGATTACCGCCCAGTATCCGAGGTCATGTGATTTCTGCTCACCCTACCACCATGGAATTAGCTGTTACACTGTCAGCATCCCTGACGGATATGATGGTTGCCTCTGGAGCATTCAAGAAGGAGGCTGAAACAGCCAAAGCTGGAACTTCAAGGAAGTCGGACAAACGTCCGGCTAAGAAACAAAAGGTGGCTAGAAACTTTGCTGCCACTACCCAAGCTCCAATGCGCAACCAACCACCACCATTGGAGATCAGGAAGCCATACACTGGCACTGCACCTTTGTGCAACTCATGCCAGTACCATCATCTACCAATTGTTCCGTGCAGACACTGCACCAACTGTGGAAGATTTGGTCACACAGCAAACTACTGCAGGAGTCAGAGGACTCAGAACAGAAACAACAATGCAGCCACTGCTGCTGCTGCTACCGATCCTAGGTCTTGCTACAACTGTGGCGAACCAGGACATTTCTCTCGGGATTGCCCTAAGAGAAATCAGCAACAGGCTCAAGCACCAAGAGGAAGAGCCTTTCAGATAGGAGCTGCTGCCGCTCGACAGGACCCGAATGTTATTACGGGTACATTTCTCTTATCTGACTTCTATGCATCCATATTATTTGACACTGGTGCGGATCAGAGTTTTATCTCGTCCGATTTTGCATGCCATCTTGATTATGTTAAGGAATTGTTAGACTCCCCTTATACTATTGAGATAGCAAATGGCAAACAGATTACAGTAGACACTATATTTAGGAATTGCCCATTGACACTTGGCGATCATACATTTTCCATCGACTTGATACCGATGGAGTTGGGCAGTTTCGACATCATCATCGGAATGGATTGGCTATCTCTTAATAGAGTTGAGTTCATCTGTTCCGATAAGCTACTACGCATTCCTGTGGAGAACAATGAGGTCTTGGAGATTCGTGGAGACCAAGCGAAACGCAGTGTCAAGATAATATCGTGCATGAAGGCTCGCAAGTGTTTACGAAAACAATGCGTTGCATTTCTAGCTCACGTGATTCAGAAAGACAAAAAGGCGATCAAGATTCAAGATGTACCAATCGTGAGAGATTTTGCAGAAGTCTTTCCGGATGATTTACCGGGACTGCCACCCGAGAGATCGGTGCAGTTCCGAATCGATTTGATTCCGGGAGCAACTCCTGTAGCTAAGTCTCCTTATAGACTTGCTCCATCAGAGATGCAGGAGCTGTCTAACCAGTTACAAGAGCTACTTGATAAAGGATTCATCCGACCGAGCTTTTCCCCGTGGGGAGCTCCGGTTCTTTTTGTTAAAAAGAAGGATGGAACTTTCAGGATGTGCATAGATTATCGAGAACTTAACAAACTCACCATCAAGAATCGGTACCCGTTACCGAGGATTGATGATTTGTTTGACCAGTTACAGGGAGCACAGTACTTTTCAAAGATAGACCTGAGATCAGGCTATCACCAGCTCCGGATACAAGAAGAAGACATACCCAAGACGGCTTTTCGTACCCGATATGGTCATTACGAATTCATGGTGATGCCATTCGGTTTGACGAACGCACCGGCTGTGTTCATGGATTTGATGAACCGGGTGTGCAAGCCGTATTTAGATCAGTTTGTGATTGTCTTCATTGACGACATACTGATTTATTCCAAGAACGAGAAAGAACACGAGCAACACCTCAAGACAGTTTTGGAGCTTCTGAAAAAAGAACAACTCTATGCCAAATTCTCTAAGTGTGAATTTTGGTTAAGAGAAGTTCAGTTCTTGGGTCATGTGATTAACAGTGATGGTATTCACGTGGACCCTGCCAAGATAGAAGCAATCAAGAACTGGGATGTGCCTACGACACCAACGGAGATCCGATCATTCTTGGGATTGGCAGGTTATTACAGGAGATTCATTTCGAATTTCTCTAAGATAGCCTTGCCTCTCACCAAGCTCACACAGAAGTCTGAACCTTTTGTGTGGACACATAAGCAAGAGGAGGCATTCCAGACATTGAAACAAAGATTGTGCAATGCTCCAATCTTAACACTCCCAGAAGGCAGTGATGATTTTGTAGTTTATTGTGATGCTTCCCATCAGGGACTCGGATGTGTTTTGATGCAACGAGACAAAGTCATTGCTTATGCCTCACGACAGCTGAAGATACATGAGAAGAATTATACAACACACGATCTTGAACTGGGAGCTGTTGTATTTGCACTAAAGATTTGGAGGCACTACCTTTACGGTACCAAATGCACTATCTTCACAGATCACAAGAGCCTACAACACATATTTGATCAAAAGGAGCTTAACATGAGACAGAGACGTTGGGTTGAGCTCCTGAACGATTACGATTGTGTGATCAAATACCATCCGGGCAAAGCAAATGTTGTTGCAGATGCTTTGAGCCGGAAGGAAAGAGTCAAACCCTTACGCGTTCGCGCAATGGGAATGGCTGTGCAAACCAGTTTGAGAGATCACATTTTACAAGCACAACAGGAAGCAGTGGCAAGAAACAACCTGAAACGCGAGCTCGATTGTGGAGCCGAGAAACACTTCAAGACAAAACAAGACGGAGTTATCTATTATCTGGATCGTGTTTGGATCCCAACAGTAGATGAACTTCGAACACTCATTCTTGATGAGGCACACAAGACACGTTACTCAGTTCATCCTGGTGCCGATAAGATGTACCAAGATCTTAGGTCGTTTTATTGGTGGCCAGGCATGAAGAAAGACATTGCTACTTATGTTGGCAAATGTCTCACATGTGCCAAAGTTAAAGCTGAACACCAGAAACCTTCGGGTTTGCTGGAACAACCGGAGATACCACAATGGAAGTGGGAACAAATAGCTATGGATTTCATTACCAAGCTACCCCGCACTTCCAGTGGATATGATTCTATTTGGGTCATCATTGATCGATTGACCAAGTCCGCACACTTCTTGCCGATCAGAGAGACATACAAGATGGAGAAACTAGCGAGACTATACATTGATGAAATAGTAGTTAGGCACGGGGTGCCATTGTCTATTATTTCTGACCGGGACAGTCGATTTACTTCGCGGTTCTGGCAATCATTGCAACAATCCTTAGGGACAAGTGTTAACTTGAGCACTGCTTATCATCCACAAACGGATAGACAAAGCGAACGCACCATTCAAACCCTAGAGGATATGTTGAGAACATGCATTCTAGACTTCGGTGGAAGTTGGGATACACACTTACCACTCATTGAGTTCTCCTACAACAATAGCTACCACAGCAGCATTGGATGTGCTCCATTTGAAGCACTTTATGGTAGAAAGTGTCGGTCTCCAATTTGTTGGACCGAAGTGGGAGACAACAGAATCACTGGGCCTGAACTTATTCAGGAAACTACTGATAAGATTGCCCAGATACAACAACGATTACAAGCAACACGTAGCCGCCAAAAGAGTTACGCAGACAAACGGCGCAAGCCTTTGGAATTCGATGTGGGTGACCGGGTCATGTTGAAAGTGTCCCCATGGAAAGGCGTAGTTCGTTTTGGGGCTAAAGGCAAATTAGCACCTAGGTATGTCGGACCGTTTGAGATTACTCAACGCATAGGTCCTGTGGCATACAAACTCAGACTCCCTGATGAGCTCAGTGGAGTACACGATGTGTTTCATGTATCAAATCTCAAAAGGTGCTTAGCAGACGAGTCATTGATCATACCATTGGAAGAAATACAAGTTGATGAGCAACTACACTTCATTGAAGAACCTGTAGAGATTATGGAACGTGAAGTTAAGAAACTGAAACGTAGCCGTATCCCTATTGTAAAGGTTCGATGGAACTCCAAGCGTGGACCAGAATTTACATGGGAGCGCGAGGACAACATGAAAGCCAAGTATCCCCACCTGTTCGAGAAATAAAGACCGATCTTTATGCTTAAATTTCGGGACGAAATTTCTTTAACAAGGGGAGACTGTGACAACTAGTACCCGACCGCCCGGCAAGTCCGTACGGTATGTGTACTTGCATACAGTAATTATGTGTACATACGTATTTGTGAACAGTTTTTGTATTAACAGGATTCTAAATACAAGAACAGTTGTACGTATTTTCGTGTAAACTTAAATACATTAAGTACAACGTACATTAGAAACATTAGTTGTGTTTATTAAGTGAAAACTTAATTACAGTTAACACAACAAAACATGAGAAACAACGGTGTTCAAACAATTATCAGAAACAAATCGGTTGCGATCTGAGTTCCATAGATGACAGGAATCAGATGGCCGACAATTCAATGTGAATACAAGATGAAAATAGGATGTTTAGTTGAGTCCGACAGTGAGGAAACACAAATAAAACATAAACTGCAGTGTTTCAGAATAACGAACTGACAGTGTGTTTGCGTGGGTGACGATTCACACAAACATATCTGTGAGTTTAACGTTCTGAAATGATGACTGGAAAGTAGAAAACAAAAGTCGGAAAGCAAAACCATCGTCGTGTTCGTTCGAATGACGATTCGAACGAAAACGCGCGATGGCGACGCGATTCGACGGAACGAAACGAATTATGACGCGAAACAAATTTTAAATTAATTAAATAAAATAATAAACATTTTTACAATTTTGAAACTCATCAAATTAATTTAACTAAAGTCTTTATTTATTTATTTACTTATTTTAATTAAATACGCGTAAAAATCCGGATACGCGACGAATTAGCGAACCGAACAACCAAAACGGACCCGAACACCACGCGTAGTATATAAACCCTAACTATGTCACTTTTTCTCATTTTTGATCCAAACATTCTCTCTCTTCTTGAGATTTCCGGCCAAAACCACCACCCACTCATCCACCATTGTTGCAACTTCAAGCTTCCATATCTCCTTCGTTACTCCACCGATTTGGGTGATTTTCGAACCCACGCGTAGCTCTTGACATCCTCTACACGAAAGTACAGCAGATCGGGAGAAACCTCCACTGAAATCGAAGGTATAACTCTGTGAACATCCACGAAATCAGGGTTTTCTTTCTTGTTTTGGGGTTTTTGGTTCGATCCAGTCACCACAACCGGCTAGCCACCTTCCCATTTGAACCGCACACATAGTCAGTCGATCCTTTCATCCTTGTAGTCACACTCCCGAAACACCATCGACATGGGGGAAGCTCCACGACACCACCAGCCTCGATGGGAGTGCAGGTTCGTAACCCTCATCACCTTCGCCGAACCCTACTGCAGTAACGAACCCAATAACAGCGCGAACCATGCAGGGATGGCCGATCCTTTGACTTCTGACTCCCGAACCAACTCCGGCGAACCCCATGTCGAACCAGTTTCTGCTCCCGAACCCTCGTGTTGAACGAACCCTTGAGGCTGCCGAACTCTATGGCTATTCTACGAACCTTCTGTGTCCTTCATGCTTGACGAACCCTTTAGGGTTTCCCGAACCCTACTACAGCTATCTGGTCACGAACCTTAGGACCATGAGCGAACCTTGATGCCATGAACGAACCTTGAGCCAAGCACTTAGCACCGAACCTTCTTCCTTGGAACTCAAAAGGGTTCGCTGCTCATTGATTTAATCGGGTGCAACAGGTTGAAGCCATCCGGTTAACTCACCCTAAACACTAGCCCAACATCATTTCGGCCCAAGAACTCTCTAAGGCCCATGCCCTAATTACCGGCCCAATTGATTTGATCCACAAAAGGGGTTTAGCCCATTACTAGGCCCACCTAGTTTCTGGCCCAATACATTTCTACGGTTCATGGTTCGGCCCACACATAATCGATTAGGCCTACTGGTTATAACCGGCCCAACAGGCCCAATGTACCTTAACCGGCCCAAGACACGCATAGTAGCCCACAAAACACTTTGAGAAGCCCATGTGATTCCATTTGGCCCATGTAGCTAACACTTGGCCCAAATAGGAGGCCCACATGGTTTAAAGGTTAACGAATATACGGCATTAAACAATTAAAGATAAAATGCGTGGGGTTATGATCTAATTATTTCGATTATAATAAAGGTTAGTTTTAATGCATTAGCAAGATGAAAAATTGACATTTTCGTGAATGGTTGCATGTTTAATTGATGACCATGTAACAAAGTAAATATATTTTTATATGTCAAAGTCAATGATGGAACTTCTAAGATTCAAAATTAAGTAAATACTAGAGTGGGTTACAAAGAGTTATGAATTTTAAGTGATAACATAATTATTAAATGGCCAAGTGTTAGTGTGTTCTTGACTATTAGACAAGGGCCGAATGAGGACCAAGATCAAGAGATGACAAAGAAAATAGGAATAACACATACACGCGTACAAATTTTACAACTTACACTTATAAGTTACAATCGCATGAAATCAATACAGGATCGTGAACACAAACTCAATTCAAGCAAGAGCGCGTGCATTCCTTATTTAAGCTAAGTCAACCACTTCATACATAAGGTGAGTTCATATGCCCCTTTTACTTTAATCTTTACTGATTTTAACTCTCGGGGCTGAGAAACATGTTTACTTTTAATTATTTAAAAGTTTTGCTTAACATGTTATTTATACTTTGATTTAGATAATATTAAATTGTTTATTATCGTTTATCATTGTATGCATGCTTGTATGATTATGAGATAACAGGGAAACTCAGATGATTATGATAATGTAATTTCTTAATCATCAACACATTAGAATAACTTAGTTATAAGATAATAGCTTATAACACTTAGTTATTTTCACATGAGCAAATACCTAGACAGTTTACACATAAGCATAACGAGAGCAATCCCTCATTGAGACTTTGGGATCACATGGATTACAGTAAATGATGATCATGATAACGTAACTTCATGGGATTCTTATCATTTACAGTAAATGATGATCATGATAACGTAACTTCATGGGATTCTTATCATTTACACATAATTAACATAATGTAATAAGACAAGTTCTTATTCGACTTTGTTAAACACACGAGAACATTCCCACACGGATACTTTGGGAACACATGGATTCAGTAAATGACGATTCTTATCATTTACAGTGAATGACGATCATGATAACGTAACTTCATGGGATTCTTGTCATTTACACCCGATTATCATAACGTAATAAGACAAGTTCTTATTCGACTTTGTTAATCACATGATACAATCCCACACGGAAACTTTGGGATCACACGGCGGGATAGGAGAGAATGGAATGCATTTTAATCTGATTACGTGAGGATTTAAAATGGATTCCATTCGGATTCTATACGCTACATTTGGAGACACATGATGAACAGTTAACTAACACTTTTAATATTTAGAAGTGAAACAACAGTTAACCCCACAACTATAGAATAATCTAAGGAATGGATTTAATAAATCTAATATCCTTAACACATATATTGGTTATCAAAACTTAGGTTTGATAATTACCACGTTATCATATTATTATTCTATACATGAGAACACAGGTGATCAAGGAAGAGATAACATGTGAATTGAGAATGGAAATCAATAGTTGTATTACAAGTAGTGTGGAGTTCTAGTGGTGTTGTGGTGGGATGTTGGCTAGGGCTTAGTTCCCTTACATATGCCCTATATATAAGCAACACTACTAGGATGATATAGTACTTGTGACTATAACTATTGAGGAGCCATTGGATGAACAAGTGAATCAGACAATCATACGAGTAACATATTATCATTGTGAATGTGCATGTGAATGAATCAAGGTTTTACATTAACTTACTTATGAACTCACCAACCTAGTGTTGACTTTGTTTTAAATACATGTTTCTCAGGTGACGAACAGGTGTAGACATATACATGCAAAGATTAAGCTAGTGGACTTTTAGAAGACCTAGCTTTATTTTGTGTTGCATGCTTTTGGGGAAACAAGGATATGAATCATCTTTTGTATATCTTGTACATATACAAGATATAGTTACCTTGATTCTTTTTGGTAGATTTACTTGATTAAATTATGAACGATACTGTGTAATTTAATCTTGTAATTCTATATCATGGATGTGTTAGAAATTTCTCATTTATTTATCATGTGCTATGTAAACAATCTGATCATTTGATTATCATTCAAAGATATCGCGCCCCGGGAACCTTCCGCCCGACGGGAAAGCCCGATCCGTTCCCGCCGGCCCGGGGTGTGACACTAAATCAAATAATTCCCTTCCATGGTGAAACTTTTAACAATACTTGATCACCTACTTCAAATTCTATTGGCCTCCGTCTTTTATCAGCATAAGACTTCTGTCGATCCTGTGCAGCTTTCATTCGCGCTTTAACTAGTTGAAGCTTTTCTGTCAAATCTAACACTGCAGCTTTGCTTCCCACTTCTTTCTGTCCTACACCTCCCCAACATACCGGTGTCCTACAACGCCGTCCGTACAATGCCTCATATGGTGGCATTCCAATACTAGCATGGTAGCTATTGTTGTACGAGAACTCCACCAATGGTAAATGATCATCCCAACTACCACCAAAATCAATAATACAAGCTCTGAGCATATCTTCTAAAGTTTGGATAGTCCTTTCAGACTGTCCATCGGTCTGAGGATGATACGCAGTGCTAATATTGAGTCTTGTACCCATTGATTCATGAAACTGTTTCCAGAATCTTGAAACAAATCGTGTATTACGATCAGATACTATAGAAACTGGAACTCCATGTCTTGTAATTATTTCTTTCATAAATAGTTCAGACAGTTTCTCCGACGTATAAGTCTCCCGTATAGGCAAGAAATGAGCACTTTTCGTTAACCGGTCTACAATCACCCAAATAGCATCATGACGTTTCACCGTAAGAGGCAACTTAGTTATAAAATCCATGGTGATGTGTTCCCATTTCCATTCCGGGACTTCTAAAGGTTGCACATAACCATAAGGTTTCTGATGTTCAGCTTTTACTTGTGCACATGTCAAACATTTATTTACGTACTGCATTACATTGAATTTCATATCTGGCCACCAATAATCTTTTCGAAGGTCTTGATACATTTTTGTTGCACCAGGATGAATAGAGTAACGTGACTTATGTGCTTCGTCTAGAATCCTTTACCTGATGTCCCCATTTCGTGGAACCCACATTCGACCAAATCGAATCTTAATACCAAATTCATTTTCTTCTAGATTCTTAACTTGACCAAAGATTCTTTCGAATCCAACATTTTCTTCCTTTAGTCCTTCCTTCTGTGCATCTTTGAGCTCATTCAGAAAGTCTGGTGTTATCACCAAACTGTAAGACTTAACCCGTATAGCGGAGTGTTCTGTTTTACGACTTAGAGCATCAGCCACCACATTGGCTTTTCCTGGGTGATACAAAATCTCACAGTCATAATCTTTGAGTAGCTCAAGCCATCTTCTTTGTCTCATATTCAAGTCTTTCTGTTCAAAGAAGTATTTTAGGCTTTTATGATCTGTGTAGATTGTACATTTAACTCCATATAGATAATGCCTCCAAACTTTTAAAGCAAATACCACAGCAGCTAATTCTAAATCATGTGTTGGATAATTAGCCTCGTGGCTTTTCAATTGTCTTGAGGCATACGCTATTACCTTTCCTCTTTGCATAAGTACACAACCCAAGCCCAGATAAGACGCATCTGAGTATACTACCATGTCTTCATTACCCTCTGGCAATGCTAAAATAGGAGCTTCGGTTAATCTTTTCTTCAAATCTTCAAAAGCTTGGACCTGAGTTGGACCCCAGTCATATTTTACTTCTTTCCTAGTCAATTTCGTCAATGGTGTAGCAATCCTGGAGAAATCCTGGATGAATCTTCTGTAGTAACCTGCTAATCCGAGAAAGCTACGAACTTCCGTTGGTGTTTTCGGAGGATTCCATTTCATTACCGCTTCTACTTTAGCTGGGTCCACCATTATGCCTTCTGGACTAATAACATGACCTAAAAATTGTACTTCCCGTAGCCAAAAGGCACATTTAGAGAATTTAGCATAAAGCTTTTCTCTTCTTAGTATTTCAAGAACTTCCCGGATATGACACGCATGATCACCTTCACTCCTTGAGTATATTAATATATCGTCAATAAACACAATCACTGATCGGTCTAACATAGGTCTGCACACCCGATTCATCAAATCCATAAACGCCGCAGGTGCGTTTGTTAATCCGAAAGACATCACAAGAAACTCATAGTGTCCATAACGTGTGCGAAACGCTGTCTTCGGAATATCTTGTTCTCTCACCTTTAATTGATGATACCCTGATCTGAGATCTATTTTAGAAAACCAACTTGCCCCTTGCAATTGGTCGAATAGATCATCAATTCTTGGTAACGGATACTTATTCTTTATTGTGAGCTTATTCAATTCCCTATAATCAATACACATCCTCATACTTCCGTCCTTTTTCTTTACAAACAACACTGGTGCACCCCAAGGTGACACACTTGGTCGTATAAAACCTTTGTCTAGAAGGTCTTGTAGTTGGGTCATTAATTCTTTCATCTCTGTTGGAGCCAGACGGTACGGTGCCTTGGCGACAGGTTGAGCTCCTGGCACAACATCAATTTGGAATTCGATTTCCCGATCAGGTGGAAGTCCTGGCAAATCCTCAGGAAATACATCAGGAAAGTTACACACCACGGGTACGTCTTCCAATTCTTTTACCTTAATTTCTTTATCAATTACATAAGCCAGATAAGCCCCACACCCTCGCCTCATAAATTCACTCGCCTTAATCATTGAAATGACTTTAGGCGTATTAAACATTTTATCCCCATAAACCGTTACTGAACTCCCATTGAGAGTTGTTAAGAAAATCATATTTCGTCGACAGACAATGTTAGCCTCATGTTTGGCCAACCAATCCATGCCCAAAACTACATCAAAACCTCCTAACATAATCACAAACAACTTAACAGGGAATCTATGACCTTCTATATCAATGTAACAATCATCCTCAATGGCCTCCGTTACTCTAGTCGATTTACCAAGAGCAGTTTCTATATTAAAAACATATTCTATCTTTTTAACATTTGCACACAGTTTATCACAAAAAGCAATAGCCACAAAGCTCATACTTGCACCAGAATCAAATAGCACTGAAGCAGGGATATCATTAATCAAAAATGTACCTGTCACCACATCAGGGTCTTTGGCTGCCTGATCTCTAGTCATAGTAAAGGCAAGAGCTTTTGCCTTTTGTTTCTCCCCTCCCTTGCTACCTTCAAGTTTGGTAGATTTATTAATTATTGCCTTCGGTTTAAGACAATTATTGCTAATGTGACCCAATTCACCACAATTATAACACTTTGGCCTACTCGGACAATCAAAAGAGAAATGTCCCATCTTTCCACAACGGTAGCACAAAGTAGTCCCCGTACGACATTCTCCTCCATGTTTCCTTCCACACTTAAGGCATGTTTCAACTTCTTCCATTCTAAACCTTTTCATAGGGGGTCCTGATTTTTCATTTCTGTTTCTTTTAAATTTTGATGCCCACTTTTGCTTTGGTTCCTCCTTTAACGGTTCAGCTTCCACAACATCATCCCAGACAATGCTGCTAATTTCTACGGCTGATTCAAAAGTTCTAGGAGCATGCGCTTTCACATGTGTTCGGACTTTAAGTGGTAGTCCTTCCACATATAATTTCATTCTCCGTTCCTCCGTGCTTACCAAATGAGGAACCAATCTTGACATTTCATTAAATTTTGACGTATATTGCCGATGATTCATACGTCCAGCTTTCAGTGTCAGAAATTCTCGCTCAACTTTATCGATTTCATTCTTTGGAAAAAAGTGTTTCATAACTAACTCCTTCAATTCCTCCCATTTCAAGCCCTCTACATCAGTAGTGGTCTTTGACTGCTTGATGGTGTTCCACCAATGTAGAGCTTCTTCAGTAAATGAATGAGCTGCAAATTTTACAGCTTGGTCTTCCCGGCATTCACTGATAGCGATGACTGCCTCCATGGCCGAAACCCAGTGACAGGTGGCCACAGCATCCTTCTTACCATCAAAGGAGGGTGGATTGCATCCTTTGAAGGCCTTGTAATCACAACCCTTCCGTTTCTCTGACGTAGAATCACCGTTCTTAGTTCCGGTGATCACAACTTCCTCTTCTTTGGTGCTCTCCTTAGTTCCTTCAGACTTGTCTTTCAAAGTATCCTTTAGTATTTTTGTAACCAAAGCTGGTAGCCTATCATCCAAAACTTTACAGACCTCATCAGAAATAGCCTTCACTACAATAGGCTCTAGAGTAAACTCGTTTTCATCTTCCGGTTGCTCGTTGAGCTCGTAGTCGTCTTTATTGACGGGTTCTTCATTCTCGATATGTGGTTCTTCAGGTTCCTGTGGTTGCTTACGTGGTCTACCCCTTTGTCCAGCCATTTAACTACCTACAAGATGCATCAATTGGAGAGTCAGTACAGGTTTAGTTTAGCACGAAATAAGCTTTGTAAATCGTTAATGACGTTGATCAGGTGTTATTAACCATTTACCTAACTCATAGGCTCTAAACGTTTCCCATCACGTCACCCCAAAGTGCATGACTCTAACTATCTTTCTAACCTTACACCTATGTCTTAACTCATACATAACATTCAGATCATGGCATCAAACTACCCTTGACTGGCATTCTTATCATTCTGTCCCATTTTCAGTTTAAGTCCAGTCATTAGGGATGACCGGATCTCTCAAACGATGGCTCTGATACCAACTTGAGAGGCCCCGAGCCCCTCAGTTGGCAAATCCTCAAACCCATAATACTTACACCATATTTACTTTATTACAGCAGCGGAATTTAAGGTGATAACATAAAATATCATACAAATCTAAACAAACTTTTACATATAACCCACGACTCTATGGTTCTATACATAAATAGTTTATGCCAGGGTAGTCTTCAACGTATGCCATGAGCCTTACTGTCATTCTTCCTCAATACCATTCAACCTGACATGCATGTAAAACAAGTCAGCTTTATGCTGGTGAGTTCTAATTAAGTTTTCATAAAATCTTTACTGCACATATATCACATTAACGTTCACTGTTGACCGAGGTCAACAATCTCAATCATACTTGAACATAATTCATTTCATCTACATACATATTCTCGTTACATCACTCATACAATACATAAGACCTTAGCCTTTGCTGTTAACCGAAGTCAACAACCTTTAACATACATATCATCATAGCATAATCTCATACATAACCTACTCATCATCATACATTAATCATACTGTGCAAAACTTTAGCCTGAACTGCTGACTCTAGTCAGCCTGCTTGTGCAGCACAAGTCTCTATGACACTGACGACCCACAGTCGACAGGCCTGTTCTTTCACAGGACTCTATGACACTGACGACCCGCAGTCGACAGGCCTGTTCTTTCACAGGACTCTATGACTACCAACCGAAGTTGGTAGCTCATACCGGTACAAGACTTCGTTACATACATCATTCATACATAACATGGTTTAAATCATTTAAACCATCATAAACATAAACACTTTACCGCACCGCAGTGCTCAAATTCTGCCCAACCGCAGCCGGGACTTCAAAACCATATTTCCTACTCGACCTCGGTCGAGACTTTAAAAATCATTCATTTCTCAACCGTAGTTGAGTCTTTAAAGCATCCTTGACATCTCAGCTGAGGTTCTTAAAATCATTTACTTCTCAACTGTAGTTGAGACTTAAAGCCTTATTTACTTTAAAACATTCTTTACTTGAAAACATTCTTTATCTGACCTTAATAAGATAAAACAATCATTTACCTAAAATAACTTTATAACATGCATATCAGCCCTAAAATGTTAAAATAGTAAAAGAGGGCTCATAGAACTCACCTGATGTCTTACTGTAGCAAGATCACTCACAAACTGGTACTAATGGTGAATTTCAGCATTCGTTTATACTTAATAAGTCATTTATGTTTTAACCTACTGATTAGATCTTTCTGAACGTTCAATGTCAAAGACATTGCCTTGAAAGTCATCAAATAGTTAATGTTGTTGATTATAATGCTAAAACAGTTCCTAAACAGATTAATGGCTTAGAAATGATAATCCTTATCATTGATTACCCAGATATCATGAAATATCACAACATAGTCTTAGAATAGGTTTAATAACCATGTTTAACATACTAATCTGACTGTTATCACAAACATCAGATAATCGTTCCAATAAGTATGTTAACGATTGTGATTAGTTTGAAACACTCAGATTTAACCTTTGCATTTCAAAGATTAACCAAACTAATCATCTACATTATCATAATTAAATGGATTAACCCATTATAGTCATAGTTGTGATTTCATGCAAACCGGGCATTACAACGGCTCAAAACAAGGGTTTAACCGTTAGAACATCGTGTTCTTCATTTCTAATCAATCCTAGCCATCATCTAGGAAATAATCAACAACCCTAACTATCTCATTACGTTCAAAATCAAGATCTAATCAATCAAAATCAAACTAGAAGGTTAAAACGAACCGTTACCTGATCTGACGAATTTCTGCGGTTAAAACAGCGATCAGGACTTGTATATATGATCCTTGGGATGATCTGGATGTTCAGGAGGCTTTGATTTGAAGTTTGGAGGTGTTAGATGAAGAAAATATCGTCTGAAGTTCGCTTATGGTCGAAAGGATGAAGTTTTGAGGTTTCCCAGACGTTCTGATCACTTAAACAAGTTTTTGGCCGACATAAGGTCTGGGGCGCATCGCCCCAACTGGGTGCGTCGCGCCAGGCGTACCGCCCCACGTCACCAGCGTCATCATTTTTGACTTTAACTTCTTTTCGCGATTCCGGGAGCATACGAACTCCGTTTTGCGCACGGTTTTCGCCCACGTTCATCATTTTTCACATACTATCAATCTCCAATAACCAAAGTTGCTAAATCCTCGTGGATTTCAAGCACGACCAAATGTGCTCACGTCATAAATGCCGAATTTTTCGTACGCAATCGTCACAGTTTCGACAGTAACCGAAATCTCGTACGTTTACTATTAAGTTACTAAATTTTCGGTTGTTACAAATCTACCCTCCTTACAATAGGTTTCGTCCTCGAAACCTGTTACATTTCAAACAAATGTGGGTAGAGTCGTTTCATTTCGTCTTCAGTCTCCCATGTCGCCTCAGATCCTTTTCGGTGTTTCCATTGAACCTTAACTTGCCTAATCACTTTGTTACGTAACTGTTTCTCTTTCGTATCAACAATTTCAACTGGTTCTTCCATGTAATTCAACCTTTCATCAACTTCAATATCATTTAAAGGCACATATGCTACATCATCCGCTAGACATTTTCTCAGATGTGAAACGTGAAATGTCGGATGAATTCCACTCAGTTCATCTGGCAGATCTAATCGGTAAGCTACCTTACCAACCCGTTCCATTATTTAAAAAGGTCCAATAAATCTCGAACTTAGCTTTCCTCTTTTCCTAAATCGAATAATTCCCTTCCATGGTGAAACTTTTAACAATACTTGATCACCTACTTCAAATTCTATTGGCCTCCGTCTTTTATCAGCATAAGACTTCTGTCGATCCTGTGCAGCTTTCATTCGCGCTTTAACTAGTTGAAGCTTTTCTGTCAAATCTAACACTGCAGCTTTGCTTCCCACTTCTTTCTGTCCTACACCTCCCCAACATACCGGTGTCCTACAACGCCGTCCGTACAATGCCTCATATGGTGGCATTCCAATACTAGCATGGTAGCTATTGTTGTACGAGAACTCCACCAATGGTAAATGATCATCCCAACTACCACCAAAATCAATAATACAAGCTCTGAGCATATCTTCTAAAGTTTGGATAGTCCTTTCAGACTGTCCATCGGTCTGAGGATGATACGCAGTGCTAATATTGAGTCTTGTACCCATTGATTCATGAAACTGTTTCCAGAATCTTGAAACAAATCGTGTATCACGATCAGATACTATAGAAACTGGAACTCCATGTCTTGTAATTATTTCTTTCATAAATAGTTCAGACAGTTTCTCCGACGTATAAGTCTCCCGTATAGGCAAGAAATGAGCACTTTTCGTTAACCGAACTTACGAATGCGTGATGAACAATTAACTTGTAGGAAAATAGACGAAAAATAACCAAGTCTAGGATTACAGATCGTGTACTCGAAATGGTAAGATTTCGAGTACACCAATTTCGAGTACACCACATTTTCGTGTACAGGGGTTTTCGAATACAGGGAGCCTCTCTATAAATACCCGTGCCTTGGGAAATGTGACAACCTTTGGTTGGAAACACAGTTTCTCTCGAGTACACGAAGTTGAAGTTCAAGAACATTAAGAATCAAACTTTGATCGACCAAACGAAGTAGGAAACGCACGGGATTCTACCAGGAGGATCAGCTACCTTCAAGTAAGTGATTCATGTATAGAAAGCTGGATTTTTATACAAAAGTTAGGATGGTTATATAAAAAGGGAACTTATGCATAAAGCTCACACCTTTATGCATAAAGTTCGAAACTTTGAGGTTCCAGTATGTTGATAACAACATAAGGAACCTAGGACTAGCTCCCCAAAGCCTTAGATAAATTTTCTGAGATATTTAATGACGAAATGATGAGTACACGAAATCATGAGCAGAGGGTACTCGAAATCATACATGTTATTTCGAGTATATGGTTATTTCGTGTACAGGGACTATTTCGAATACAATGGTTATTTCGTGTACATGGCATTTCGTGTACACGGCACTTCGTGAACAATAGATATTTCGAGTACATGGCAATTCGTGTACATGAAGACTTAATGAATTTCAAGGGTTTCGAACACTTAGCTAAGTGTTGAGGACTTGGATTCAGTAAGGGGGACTAGCGGGCTATGAGGACTTAGAATAAACTCTAAGTCTAAGAATGGAATGTGATACGGTAAATGTAATGATGTAGGTTCCGTGAGTCCTAGCTAAGGAGTTCGGCTAAGGAAAACAAGAGTCTACTATCAGGTGAGTTCTAGACGCCCTCTTTTATGCTTAATGTTTTGGGCTGGCATACATGCTTATTGTTATGTTTATGATGTTATGTGTTTATGATGATGATAAATGAATGAATGATATGCCATAAATATGTATGCATGTTTATGTGTTAGCATGATTTATGCATGAAAGTATGCTAAGTATGACGAATGCATGATAAATGAGTTATGATGATGAATAACATGACATGATAATGATGCTAGCTTATGATATGATGATGACTTTATGATCACATGCTTCATGACGATAACTATGAGAATAGTTATAGGGATATTGCTAGGTCCTAGGCGGCTAGGATGATAGTATGATCCCATGATGTTATGATATGATAACGATGCTAGTATGTTATGATGGTATGATGAAATGATGCTAGTATGTTATGATGGTATGATGAAATGATGCTAGTATGTTATGATGGTATGATGAAATGAGGCCAGTATGACATGCCTCAGATGCTATGATTAACCCGATGAATGATGTTATAATACTAGCATGAAATGTATGAGGATTGTAATGAATGACGGTATGATGCTAGTGTATCATGTATGATGAATTAATGATGTCCCTATACGTGATATAGGATATGTGCGAATGATGATGCTCCGGTACTTGTACTGGGTGAATATGAATGATGACCTGATTGTATCAGGATATGAGCAACCGATCGGGCTATAAACATGAGAGTCGACCGGACTATAAACATGAGAGTCGATCGGACTATAAACATGGAGTCGACCGGACTATAAACATGGAGTCGACCGGACTATAAACATGAGAGTCGATCGGACTATAAACATGGAGTCGACCGGACTATAAACATGGAGTAGACCGGACTATAAACAAGAGAGTCGACCGGACTATAAACATGGAGCCGACCGGGCTATAAACACGGAGCCGATCGGGCTATAAACATGGTAGGAGCCGATCGGGCTATAAACATGGTAAGAGTCGATCGGACTATAAACATGGTAAGAGTCGATCGGACTATAAACATGGAGCCTTGTGCCGGCATAAGCCCACTGTTCGTATGGCGACAGTGGAACGTATGACGATGATGGAAATGATGATATGTGCTAAGGTTATGGACTATGTGTATGAAATGATGTTTATGATATGTATGTTTAAGGTTGTTTTACGAAAACTAGAACTCACCAGCGTAAGCTGACTTGATTTAGCATGTATGTCAGGTTAGAGCTATGACCAGAGAAGGCGTGGAGCTCGGACATCAATCCAGACGATTCGTTGGTTTTGGCAATTCGATATGATTTTGATACAGACACTTTATTAAATTCTGTTTATCAAACTATGTTTACATTTCCGCTGCATGATTATGAAAGTTTTTAGTTTAAGAACTATGTGTTATGATGAAAACCAACCTTGGGGTGCCCGGTTTTGGGGCCTCACAAGTCGGTATCAGAGCCATAGTTTGAGAGATCTTAGCATCCCAAATGCTAAGACTTAAACTGAGAATGGGATTAATGGATGCGGATTGCCAACCACGGACGAACGGATGCCACGAGCTGAATGGTTTTGTATGAGTTAAGGGTTAGATGTAAGGTTATGTATGTAGTTAGTGTCATGCACATTGAAGAGATGGGATGGGAAACGTTTAGAGCCTATGAGTTGGGTAAATGGTTAATAACACTTGATCAACGTCATTAACGATTTACAACACTTATTTCGTGCTAAACTAATTCCTGTACTGACTCATCAATTGTTGCATTATGTAGAAAGTTAAGATGGCCGGACAAAAGGGTAGACCACGTAAGCAACCACAGAAACCCGAAGAACCACGTGTCGAGGATGAAGAACCCGTCAATGAGGGCGACCACGAGCACAACGAGCAACCTGAGAATGAAGACGTGTTCACTCTAGAGCCTATTGTGGTAAAAGCTATTTCAGACGAGGTATGCAAAATCATGGATGAGAAGCTACCAGCCTTGATTGCTAAGGCACTGAAGGATACTCTAAAAGAAAAGTCTGAAGGAACTAAGGAGAGTACTAAAGAAGATGAGGTGGTGATCATCGAGACTAAGAGCGGCGACTCTATGACTGGGAAACTGAAGGGCTGTGACTACAAGTCCTTCAAAGGATGCAACCCACCGACCTTCGATGGTAAGAAAGATGCTGTGGCCACCTGCCACTGGATATCTGCTATGGAGGCTGTTATTTCCATCAGTGAGTGCCGAATTGATCAAGCGGTCAAGTTTGCAGCTCACTCCTTTGTCGAGGAGGCGCTTCACTGGTGGAACACCATTAAGCAGTCCAAGGCTGCAGCCGATATGGATAAGATGACTTGGGATGATTTAAAGGAACTGGTCACTAAGCAGTTCTGTCCCAAGAATGAGCTGGATAAGGTTGAAAGGGAGTTTCTGGTGCTGAAAGCGGGAAGTCTGAATCACAGGCAGTACACTTCACGGTTCAATGAGATGGCAAGGCTCGTTCCTCATCTGGTTTCTACCGAGGAACGCAGGGTGAAGTTGTACATGGAGGGCTTGCCTCCAAAAGTGAGAATTCATGTCAAGGCCAATGCTCCTAAGACCTTTGACTCCACTGTTGAACTCAGTGGTATTGTATGGGATGATGTGATGGCCGATGAGCCAGTGAAAGAGGAAACCAGGGTGAAGGAGTCTTCCGGGACTAAAAGAGGTCGAACAGACCAACGAAAGTCTTCTGGCAAGAAGATCAAGCGAGAGGAAACAGGTCTATGCCGTAAGTGTGGCAAAAGCCACTCTGGGCTGTGCCGTGTGGGCACAAACTTATGCTTTCGATGTGGAAAGGTGGGGCATTTTTCAGCCAATTGCCCCGGTGCTATGAGATGCTACAACTGCAACGGGATGGGACATCTGTCCAAAGATTGTAGACAACCACGGGCCGATGCTTCGGGCTCGGGTAAGAAAGAAGAGAAAGGAAAGGAGAAGCAGAAGGCTAAAGCACGAGCCTTTACGATGACGAAGGATGATGCGATTGAGGACCCTGATGTGGTCACAGGTACCTTTTCTATCAACAATATTCCTGCTTCTGTATTGTTTGATTCTGGTGCCAGTATGAGTTTTGTATCTTCTACTTTCTGTGATGGGTTATCTGGGAAGGTTAAGAGGATAGATCGGGTATTTGATGTAGAGACGGCTATTGGTAAGATGACCAGGGTGACTGAGGCTATTGATGATTGTTATGTTGAGATAGAAGGTCATAGGTTCCCTGTCCGATTGTTTCTTATTGCCTTAGGAGGATTCGATGTAGTTTTGGGTATGGACTGGTTAGCCAAATATGAGGCTAACATTGTATGTCGACGAAAGATGATATGTTTACGTGCGATGGATGGGAGCTCCGTGACGGTTTATGGTGATAAAGCGATGTATGCGCCTAAGATCATTTCGATGATCACGGCTGATGTTATGATGAGGCGAGGGTGTGTAGCCTATTTGGCCTACGCGATTGAGGAACGTACGGATACGAGGACGATTGATGATGTTCCCGTGGTGTGTAACTTCCCCGATGTATTCCCTGATGAATTTCCTGGATTACCACCCGAACGGGAAATTGAGTTCCAGATCGACTTAGTGCCGGGGGCACAACCCGTTGCCAAAGCACCGTACCGTTTAGCTCCAAACGAGATGAAGGAAATGATGACCCAGCTACAAGAACTCCTTGATAAAGGTTTTATATGACCGAGTGTCTCTCCGTGGGGAGCACCGGTGTTGTTCGTTAAGAAGAAAGATGGAAGTATGCGTATGTGTATCGATTACAGGGAACTGAATAAGTTGACCGTAAAGAACAGGTATCCTCTACCTAGAATTGATGACTTGTTCGATCAATTTCAAGGTGCAAGCTGGTTCTCAAAGATAGATCTCCGATCCGGTTACCATCAGTTGAAAGTTCGAGAGCAGGATATTCCAAAGACTGCTTTCCGTACGCGTTATGGACATTACGAGTTTCTCGTTATGTCGTTTGGATTGACGAATGCTCCTGCAGCATTTATGGATTTGATGAACAGAGTATGTCGACCGATGCTGGACCGATCGGTGATAGTGTTTATTGATGGTATATTGATTTATTCAAAGAACGAGAGAGACCATGCTTGCCACGTACGTGAGGTATTGGAGATCCTGAGGAAAGAGAAACTTTATGCTAAATTCTCCAAATGCGCTTTCTGGTTACGAGAGGTACAGTTTCTGGGTCACGTGGTGAACCCAGAAGGCATTATGGTAGATCCAGCTAAAGTTGAAACGATTATGAAATGGAGCCCTCCAAAGTCACCTACGGAAGTACGCAGTTTCTTGGTTTGGCCGGTTACTATCGGAGATTTATTCAGGATTTCTCCAAGATAGCGACGCCACTGACGAAGCTCACGTAGAAAGACGTAAAGTACGAATGGGGTCCAAACCAAGAACAAGCGTTTTCAGTGCTAAAGGAGAGACTTACCCAAGCTCCTGTTCTAGCACTGCCGGATGGAAATGAAGATCTTGTTGTGTATGCCGATGCATCGCGACAAGGGTTGTGATGCGTACTGATGCAAAGGGGAAGGGTGATAGCTTATGCTTCGCGCCAGCTAAAGATTCATGAGGCTAACTACCCGACCCACGATCTTGAACTCGCTGCAGTGGTGTTTGCATTGAAAATATGGAGGCACTACTTGTATGGAGTAAGGAGTACCATCTATACCGACCACAAGAGCTTGAAGTACTTCTTCGAGCAAAAGGATTTGAACATGAGGCAGAGACGATGGCTTGAGCTACTAAAGGATTATGATTGTGATATTCTATATCACCCGGGAAAGGCCAATGTAGTGGCAGATGCCTTGAGTCGCAAGACTGATCATCCTGCCATACAAGTAAAATCGTATAGTTTGGTGATAACGCCAGACTTTCTGAATGAGCTCAAGCAGGCGCAACAGGAAGGATTGAAAGAAGAAAATGTGGGTTTTGAACGCGTCTTCGGTCAAGTCAAGAACTTGGAAGACAATGACCATGGGATAAAGCTACGATTCGGTCGAATGTGGGTGCCCAGAAATGGGGACATTCGGACGAGAATTTTAGATGAAGCCCATAAGTCACGTTACTCGGTGCACCCCGGTGCGACGAAGATGTATCAAGATCTTCGACAGGATTATTGGTGGCTGGGCATGAAGTTTAATGTGATGCAGTATGTGAACAGGTGCCTTACTTGTGCGCAAGTGAAGGCTGAACATCAGAAGCCCTACGGATATGTGCAACCTCTAGAGGTACCGGAATGGAAATGGGAACACATCACCATGGATTTCATCACCAAGCTACCAAAGACAGCTAAGCGACATGATACCATATGGGTGATTGTGGACCGACTGACGAAGAGTGCACACTTCCTTCCTATCAGGGAAACGTATACGTCCGAAAGGTTGTCTGAGTTGTTCGTAAAGGAGATTGTGACTCGACATGGAGTTCCTGTCTCCATTGTGTCAGATCGAGATACGAGGTTTACTTCCAGATTCTGGAAGCAGTTTCATGATGCCATGGGAACGAGGTTAAATATCAGTACCGCCTACCACCCTCAGACGGATGGACAGTCAGAAAGGACTATCCAAACGTTGGAGGATATGCTTAGGGCGTGCATTATCGATTTTGGAGGGAGCTGGGATGACCACTTGCCATTGGTGGAGTTTTCTTACAACAACAGCTACCACTCTAGCATCGGAATGCCCCCATATGAGGCGTTGTACGGAAGACGATGCAGGACCCCGGTGTGCTGGGGTGAAGTTGGACAGAAAGAAATGGGAAACAAGGCTGCTGTGATTGATATGGCGGAAAAGCTACGGGTGATAAAGGCACGTATGAAAGCTGCACAAGATCGCCAAAAGTCTTACGCTGACAAGCGCCGAAGACCAATCGAGTTTGATGTTGGCGATCGAGTGTTACTGAAAGTATCACCATGGAAGGGAATCATTAGATTCAGAAAGAGGGGAAAGTTGAGTCCGAGATACATCGGACCGTTTCGGATAGAGGCAAGGGTAGGGAAAGTCGCGTATCGACTGGACCTACCAGAGGAGCTGAACGGGATTCATCCTACCTTCCACGTGTCACATCTTAGGAAGTGTTTGGCAGACGAGCTAGCACATGTTCCTTTGGATGACATTGAGGTAGATGACCGACTGAACTACATTGAAGAACCAGTCGCTATTGTGGATACGAAGGAAAAGCAGCTACGGAATAAAACGATTCGTCAAGTAAGAGTTCAGTGGAAGCATCGGAAGGGTTCAGACACGACGTGGGAATTGGAAGACGAGATGAGGAAGTTGTATCCTCATTTGTTCGATATGTAACGAGGCAGGTTTCGGGACGAAACCTATTGTAAGGAGGGGAGACTTGTAACATCCCAAATTTTCTAAATGCAAGTTATCCGAACTTACGAATGCGTGATGAACAATTAACTTGTAGGAAAATAGACGAAAAATAACCAAGTCTAGGATTACAGATCGTGTACTCGAAATGGTAAGATTTCGAGTACACCAATTTCGAGTACACCACATTTTCGTGTACAGGGGTTTTCGAATACAGGGAGCCTCTCTATAAATACCCGTGCCTTGGGAAATGTGACAACCTTTGGTTGGAAACACAGTTTCTCTCGAGTACACGAAGTTGAAGTTCAAGAACATTAAGAATCAAACTTTGATCGACCAAACGAAGTAGGAAACGCACGGGATTCTACCAGGAGGATCAGCTACCTTCAAGTAAGTGATTCATGTATAGAAAGCTGGATTTTTATACAAAAGTTAGGATGGTTATATAAAAAGGGAACTTATGCATAAAGCTCACACCTTTATGCATAAAGTTCGAAACTTTGAGGTTCCAGTATGTTGATAACAACATAAGGAACCTAGGACTAGCTCCCCAAAGCCTTAGATAAATTTTCTGAGATATTTAATGACGAAATGATGAGTACACGAAATCATGAGCAGAGGGTACTCGAAATCATACATGTTATTTCGAGTATATGGTTATTTCGAGTACAGGGACTATTTCGAATACAATGGTTATTTCGTGTACATGGCATTTCGTGTACATGGCATTTCGTGTACACGGCACTTCGTGAACAATAGATATTTCGAGTACATGGCAATTCGTGTACATGAAGACTTAATGAATTTCAAGGGTTTCGAACACTTAGCTAAGTGTTGAGGACTTGGATTCAGTAAGGGGGACTAGCGGGCTATGAGGACTTAGAATAAACTCTAAGTCTAAGAATGGAATGTGATACGGTAAATGTAATGATGTAGGTTCCGTGAGTCCTAGCTAAGGAGTTCGGCTAAGGAAAACAAGAGTCTACTATCAGGTGAGTTCTAGACGCCCTCTTTTATGCTTAATGTTTTGGGCTGGCATACATGCTTATTGTTATGTTTATGATGTTATGTGTTTATGATGATGATAAATGAATGAATGATATGCCATAAATATGTATGCATGTTTATGTGTTAGCATGATTTATGCATGAAAGTATGCTAAGTATGACGAATGCATGATAAATGAGTTATGATGATGAATAACATGACATGATAATGATGCTAGCTTATGATATGATGATGACTTTATGATCACATGCTTCATGACGATAACTATGAGAATAGTTATAGGGATATTGCTAGGTCCTAGGTGGCTAGGATGATAGTATGATCCCATGACGTTATGATATGATAACGATGCTAGTATGTTATGATGGTATGATGAAATGATGCTAGTATGTTATGATGGTATGATGAAATGATGCTAGTATGTTATGATGGTATGATGAAATGAGGCCAGTATGACATGCCTCAGATGCTATGATTAACCCGATGAATGATGTTATAATACTAGCATGAAATGTATGAGGATTGTAATGAATGATGGTATGATGCTAGTGTATCATGTATGATGAATGAATGATGTCCCTATACGTGATATAGGATATGTGCGAATGATGATGCTCCGGTACTTGTACTGGGTGAATATGAATGATGACCTGATTGTATCAGGATATGAGCAGCCGATCGGGCTATAAACATGAGAGTCGACCGGACTATAAACATGAGAGTCGATCGGACTATAAACATGGAGTCGACCGGACTATAAACATGGAGTCGACCGGACTATAAACATGAGAGTCGATCGGACTATAAACATGGAGTCGACCGGACTATAAACATGGAGTCGACCGGACTATAAACAAGAGAGCCGACCGGACTATAAACATGGAGCCGACCGGGCTATAAACACGGAGCCGATCGGGCTATAAACATGGTAGGAGCCGATCGGGCTATAAACATGGTAAGAGTCGATCGGACTATAAACATGGTAAGAGTCGATCGGACTATAAACATGGAGCCTTGTGCCGGCATAAGCCCACTGTTCGTATGGCGACAGTGGAACGTATGACGATGATGGAAATGATGATATGTGCTAAGGTTATGGACTATGTGTATGAAATGATGTTTATGATATGTATGTTTAAGGTTGTTTTACGAAAACTAGAACTCACCAGCGTAAGCTGACTTGATTTAGCATGTATGTCAGGTTAGAGCTATGATCAGAGAAGGCGTGGAGCTCGGACATCAATCCAGACGATTCGTTGGTTTTGGCAATTCGATATGATTTTGATACAGACACTTTATTAAATTATGTTTATCAAACTATGTTTACATTTCCGCTGCATGATTATGAAAGTTTTTAGTTTAAAAGCTATGTGTTATGATGAAAACCAACCTCTGCGGGGTGCCCGGTTTCGGGGCCTCACATTTTTAAGATGTGAAATATTAAATAAATATAATTTAGATAATCTAATATGGTATCATAAAACATTTAATCAAGAATCTAGATTACTACATAGAAAAGAATGGGAAGATTATATTATTAACAATAATGAAAATATTACTTTCTTTACTTGGTTACCTATCTATTGTAAGAATAATAATATCAAATATCCTACTATAGAACAAATATCTGTTAATAATAAAATTACAAAAAATTATACATTAATAAAAAACAATGAAGAATTAGTTAGTATTCATCCTCCTCATGAAAACATAAAAATTATAAAAGAAAGAAGAGAATATATAGGAGTACCTTTAACAAATCTTAATGACGATAATACAAAAAATTTAAATACAATTATCTGTCAGAATAATTATACAAATGAAAAATTAAACACTATAGGAGAACAATTAGAAAGAATTGAAAATGAAAAAAGGGAATTAGAAGCAAAAGAAAAAATTAAAGGAAAAGAAATTAAAATAGAAAATCCTATATTCAAACCTTTTATTATAGATACTCCTATAATTTTAAATAAAAAAGAGAAAAATTTAAATCTAATGAAAGAACAATTAGAAACATTAGAAAAATTAAAAAATTTAAGTCTAAATACTATAAATGATGGAGATGATGAATCTTATAATACAGATTCCTCTTATAACAAATTAGAATCTCAATTTAATAATATGAAAAATGAAACAATAAATAAATTAAAAAATTTTACTTTAAAACCAGATACTAGGAATTGGTATTATAAACCAACTCCTCCTGATGTACAAATTGAAGAAGGTAGTAATAGAGTTTATACTGCATATGATGGTAAATCTATATATGAATGGAATATAGACGGACAATCTGAATTTCAAATTCTAAATATATTACAAGAAATGACTATGGCATCTAATGCATATAAACAAATAGGAAATAATGAAATACAAATTTTCAAAATGATTGTTTCTGGTTTTTCCGGAAATTTAAAAGGATGGTGGGATAATTATGTAACAGATTTTGATAAACAATTTATTGCAAATGCTAAAAAGGTGAAATTAGAAAATGGAATACAAGTCCAAACTGAAGAAACATATATAATAAATACACTTATATTCGCTATTATAAAAAATTTTATAGGAAATCCTTCAGATTACCAAGAAAGGAGTTCTTTAATACTATTAAATCTTACGTGTAGAAAATTACAAGATTTTAGATGGTATAAGGATGTTTTTATATCTAAAGTTATGATGAGAAGTGATTGTAAACAATCATATTGGAAAGAAAGATTTATTGCAGGATTACCAAAATTATTTGCAGAAAGAGTTAGAGAGAAAATTAAAAGAGAAAATAATAATTATATACCATATGACGAATTGACATATGGACAAATAATAAATCATATAAATCAAGAAGGTTTACAAATATGTAACGATTTAAAATTAAAACAAAAAATGAAGAAAGATGGTATTAGTAGTAGAAATGAATTAGGTAATTTTTGTGAACAATATGGTTTTGAAAATATAAAAATACCAAGTAATTCAAAAAGAAAAAATAATTATATAAAAAGAAATAATTATATAAAAGGAAAAAATTATAGAAAAAACTACAAGAATAGAAAACCTAAAATTGAAGAACAAAATTATAATAAAAATAAAAAACAAAAGTTTTATAAAAGAAAAATAGTAACTTGTTATACTTGTGGTAAAAGAGGACATACCTCAAAAAATTGTTATTCAAAAAGAAAGATAAATGAATTAAATATATCAGATGAATTAAAAGAACAGATAAATAAAATTTTAGATACTAAAATTAGTGATGAAGAATTTTCAGATTATGATAGTAATGATATAAATTATATTTCTGATAGCGATAATACTAGCAGTAATAATGATGAAGAATGTGGATGCATTGGTCCATGTTTATGTAACATTGATGGTCTATAAATATGATAAATAATGAAGAAAATCTAATATTACTAAAGCTTTTAGAAAACACTGAAGATTTGAATTTAAAACAATTATATTTAGAAAAATTAAAAGAAAATTTTAGTAAAAAATCAGAAACAATAGAAGATACTACTGAAATATATAATTTAGAAGATATTTATAAAAAATTTAAAAAACCAGAAAAACTTATAACAATGCAAGAATTACAAGAAGAATTAAAAAATTTAAGAGAAGATATTAAAATAATCAAGTTACAGATTAAAAATATTGAAAAAGGAAAAGAAAAAGAAACTAATGTCGGAAGTATAATAATTAAAGGTAATGAGACTAATGAAATTAATATATTAAAAGAACTAAATTATCAAAAGTGGTATACTAAAGTAAATATAATTGTTAATAACGAATTTAGAATCACTTTAACAGCTTTAATTGATAGTATGAATTGTATTCAAGAAGGAATTATACCTACACAATATTATGAAAAAACTTCATATAGATTATCTACTGCCAGTGGTTCAAGGCTTATAATAAATTATAAACTATCAAATGTTCATATATGTAAAGAAAACTACTGTTTTAAAACTCAATTAATATTAGTAAAAAATCTAACTTCTCAAATCATATTAGGAACACGTTTTATTACTCAATTATATCCTATAACTATAAATAGCAATGGAATTATTACTAAAGTTTTAAATAAAGAAATTACATTTGAATTTGCTGAACCTGTTTTATCTAAACAAATAAATATTATAAATTTAAAAGAAAAACAAAAAGAATTTTTAGTGAATGAAATAAAAAAAGAAAGAATAAAAGAACAATTAAAAGATAAAACTAATATAATTAAAATTAAAAATATTGAAGAAAAATTTATAAAAAATGTATGTGCTAATATACCCAATGCCTTTTGGCAAAGAAAACAACATATTGTAGAATTACCATATACAAAAGATTTTGATGAGAAAAATATACCAACAAAATCTAAGTCTATACATATGAATCAAGAATTAGAAGAACATTGTAAAAAAGAAATAAAGGATTTATTAGATAAGAAATTAATTAGACCATCTAAGTCTCCTTGGTCATGCTCTGCATTTTATGTAAATAATAGCGCTGAAATAGAAAGAGGTGCTCCAAGATTAGTAATAAACTATAAACCTTTGAATAAGGTTTTAGAATGGATAAGATATCCTATACCAAATAAGAGAGACTTATTAAAAAAGATATATGATGCTAAGATATTTTCTAAGTTTGATATGAAATCAGGATTCTGGCAGATTCAAATTTCTGAGAAGGATAAATATAAGACAGGATTTAATGTTCCATTTGGACATTACGAATGGAATGTAATGCCTTTTGGTTTAAAAAATGCTCCTTCTGAATTTCAGAATATTATGAATGATATTATTATTCCTATAGGAAATTTTTCAATAGTCTATATTGATGATGTTTTGATCTATTCTAACTCTTTAGAACAACATTTTAAGCATTTAAATATATTTTATGATACAATTCATAAGAATGGATTAGTAGTATCTCCTACTAAGATAAATCTATTTAAAACAGAGATAAGATTTTTAGGTCATGATATTAAACAAGGAACTATTATACCCATAAATAGAAGTCTAGACTTTTCTAATAAGTTTCCAGATGAAATCAAAGATAAGAAACAATTGCAGAGATTTTTAGGATGTTTAAATTATATACATGATTTCTTCAAAGATTTAGGAATTATATGTAAACCCTTATATAAAAGATTAAAAAAGAATCCTGAACCATGGACTCAAGAACATACTAATATTATCAAACATATTAAAACAAAAATAAAACAATTACCATGTTTAAATATTCCTCACCCTAACGCTAAATTAATAGTTGAAACTGATGCTAGTGATTTGGGATTTGGCGGAATATTAAAGCAATCTTTAGAAAATAATAAAGAACAATTAGTTAGATATTATTCTGGATCATGGAATGATACTCAAAAGAATTATTCAACTATAAAAAAGGAAATTTTAAGTATTGTATTATGTATTAAAAAATTTGAAGATGATTTATATATGAAACCTTTTTTATTAAGAATTGATTGTTTATCTGCAAAACATATTTTAGAGAAAGATATAAAAAAATTTAATTTCAAAACAAATATTTGCAAGATGGCAGGCATTATTAAGCAATTTTGATTTTCAAATTGAATTTATAAAAGGAGAAAATAATTCTTTACCTGATTTTTTATCGAGAGAATTTTTACAGGGAATATGAGTAAGGATTCTAAAAAGATTATTCTAACCAATCAGCCATCATCAAGTTCTTCCAGCTCTCTTGGAACTCCATTACCAATTAACAATAGATTTACTCCATTATCTCCATTTTCATCAAGACCAAGATCTTCTACTCCTATATCTGTTAGACCACCTTATTCTTCGGTAATACAAACAAGAATATTACCACAATCTATTATCAATACAAATATCCAAAATACTCCTATAAAAAATTCTAATCCATCATCTTCTTCTGATTCTAGTTTTTATTCTATAAACCCAAATTCTAAGATTATAAAAATTTTAGAACCAATTGAAGAAGAGAAAGTTCTACATAGCTTTCTTACTCTTATAGACTTTCTATATCCCAGAAATTGTCATTTCTATGATGGTGAATACAAAACTATAGAATATTATCAAGCTATTCTTGTTGATACCGGATCTGTTGATATTCAACATATTCTTAATTCTCAAAATCACTCCAAAATTGATTATTCTAAAATAAAAATTAGAAAGGTCATTACTCTTGAAGAATGGAAATCAAAACCATTCGTTCAAAAAACCCTTTCTAATTTTCATTCATATCCTCAATATAATTATTACGATTATCAAGAAGCTTGGGAAAAAGCTCTATTATTTAGAAATTTTAATCATTCTTGGTTCATATATTATGATGATCAATTTTCAAATAATTATCCAAGATGGTTTATTAAGTGGTTTAAATATATAGGGATTATTCCTGAGGCTTTCCCTAAAGATATCTCTATAGCCTATAATAAGTTTATAGATTATTTTAAACAAGAAGGAACCCCAGATTTTGAATATACTCTCCAATTCATGACTATATTTCGAATTCCTTGGATTTTTTCTTGGACGTACCATTATCAAGCAAAACAAGACATTTCTCCTCCTCTTCTGTTAAGACATTACATAAGTAAATGGTGGAACAAATTTTCAATAGAAAAAGCCAATGTTTCTTCGGTACAAAACTATTATAAGTCTATAACAAGTCAACATGAAAGATCTATCAAGTCTCCTGTAAATTTAAGCCTCAATACTTTTGAAGATCGAGATTATATTATCAGATTACAATCTTGTTCAACCCCCGAAGAGATGCAAAGAATTATTAGTGAAATTAAGAAAAATTCTCCTTCTCAATCAAGAAATTCTACTACTGATGAAAATATACTTCAAGATTCTCAAGATCCGTATGAAGATATTGGACCCATATAAGTTATCCATGGGATGATCCGTTTCTAATATGGGTTAATCTCAATTATTGTCCGAGACTCGATTTTCAAAGATGTGACTCGATTTTCAAAAATGTGACATTCATCTCAATTATTGTCCAGAAGAGTCCAAGACGGCGATTTTCAAAATTGAGCAATTATTGTCAAGAAGAGTCCAAGACGCGATTTTCAAAGATATGACATTTTTGTCAAAGTAGCCAGTCACTCTGCCAAACTTGCCAAACTTTAATAAAGACGATATTAATTATTCTGCAACGAGACAATTTACTCTTCTCAATGGCCGACAAGATTCAATTATATTCTAACTCTGAAGGCTCTATAAATTGAAGGCTCTATTGTATTAAGATTCATTCGAAAATTTACTTAGAATTAAATGTATGAAAAAACCCTCTCCTCAAAAACTTGTATTATCAACCACCCAATGTTCAAAATCTTTAGATTTTCAAGTTATTATTGCTCCACCCAATTGTAAGGAAATCATTTGTAATTCTGATATTCAAGAAATAAATCAAGGTATTATTTAAATGAGTTGTTTAATTTATGTTTCTGCCATATTTGGTCTTGTTTGAAATCCACATTATTATTACGTATGTGTCAGAAGGACCATATCATAGCATATCAGTTCATGACCTGTAGTTACTCAGGAATCTGGTGCTAGTAGATCTCAAAGAAACATTCATCACATGATGTCTATTCAAATAGATGACTAACCGATTTCATGTCTACAATCATTACTCGGAAATGAACAAAATGAGTGTAAGCGAAATCGCAAAACGAGGCTCCGATTTCAAGATACACTGAATCAAATATAGCGATAGATAAGAGGTCAAATATTTTGAACTCTTTAGGTCTTGAAATTATAACCATTGGAAAGAGCTTGAAAAATCGTGAACGTGGGCGAAAACCGCGCGCAAAACGGAGTTCGTATGCTCCCGGAATCGCGAAAAGAAGTTTAAAATCAAAATGGTGACTGATGATGACGTGGGGCGCTACGCCCCAGCCCAGCCCTCCAACTGGGGCGATACGCCCGGCGGGTATGTCGGCAAAAAAATGGGTTAAGTGATCAGAACGCATGGAGATCATCACAATTCTTCTTCTAAACGCTCTGCTCGCCCTTTGAACGACCCAAAGCCATATTTTCATCCTTTAAACACCATTTTGAAGTTTTTTGATTGTGTGGATCATCCCAGGAATCATATATACAAGTCCTGATCGCTGTTTTAACCGCAGGAATTCGTCAGAACAGGTAACGGTTCGTTTTAACCTTCTAGTTTGATTTTGATTGATTAGATCTTGATTTTGAACGTAATGAGATAGTTAGGATTGTTGATTATTGCCTAGATGATGGCTAGGATTGATTATAAGCGAAGAACACGAAGTTCTAACGGTTAAATCCTTGTTTTGATCCGTTGTAATGCCCGATTTTCATGAAATCATACCCATGATTATAATGGTTTAAACCATTTGATTATGACAATGTAGGCGATTAGTTTGATTAATCTTTGAAATGCAAAGGTTAAATCCAAGTGTTTCAAACTAATCATAATCATTAACATACTCATTGAAATGATTATCTGATGTTTGTGATAACAGTCAGATTAGTATGTTAAATCTGGTTATTTCACCTATTCTGATGCTACATTGTGATATTTCATGATATTTGGGTAATCAATAATAAGGATTAATCACTCCTAAGCCATTAAATCATCTAGAAACTGTTTTAGCATTATAATCAACAACATTAACTATCTGATTAATCAGAGATTATTCTGATTAATCTAGAGTGTCATCAACTTTGTGTTAGGAATCTAATGCAATGTAGGTTCCTACATTATCATACATTGTATGATATGACATTAAATTAATTAATTATATAATTAATATCGAATTGATGATTTACTAAGCAATGTCTTTGACATTGAACGTTCAGAAGGATCTAATCAGTAAACTAGAACATAAATAACTTATTAAAAATAACTAAATGCAGAATCATCTCTGTACTATCAGTTTGGTGATACTCTGCTACCTATTATCATCAGGTGAGTTTCGTACAACCCCTTTTATTTTTAATCTTTTATAAACATCGGGGAAACTCTGCAAACTGTTGTCTGAACATATGATATGCATCAATGATATCTGTGTGATTTCATGTGATTTTGTGGGATTTCATGGGATTTTGCCTGTAGACTGAACTCTATCATGGAACTGAAAGTCCTTATTTTTGAACTGTATCTAGTGAACCCATGTGTGGCCGAGCAGAAAACATTGATAGTACTATTGGTTGACACCCCATTCGCTGGGAGGGTTGCATCTCCCCTTGTGTGAATGTTTGTTATCTGTTTCTTGAACTTCTTAATGGTATGATAGACATTAAGATAATGAGGCATTAAGATATGTACCGACGGGTAATATCTTGAGACAGACTAGACGTCCGAAAGGAACTAGATACAGGTCCCATGGTTATCCGGAACTGAACTTTTGAGAACGTGTTTATCATATCATATTGTTTTAAATTGAACTGTCGATCTCACCAGCTTTGTGCTGACGTTTCAAACTTAAATCTTTTTGCAGGGAGACAGTGACACTCGGTGAGGCAGCACTTCAAACACTAGTAATTAAATAAGTTAGTTGTGTAATAAACTTAGTTGTAAATTATGATACTGATTGTAATGACGGAACCCTGTATTGTATTTACTTTAAGTTAATCTGTGTGCTTATGATATCGGTTCAAGTAAGTCACCCCTCACCTCGGAAACATCACCACTATGCTTCCGCAACCGGTTCGGTGACGTCAGACCAGACACGAGGTGACGAGGGGTGGGGGTGTGACAGGGTGGTATCAGAGCCACAGGTTATAGAGAATTAGGTTGACTTAGAGACCTAGACTATAACCATAGGCTCGTATAGTAACACAGAGAGCACCGAACATTATTATTGAACAAAACTTGTTTTGAATTAAGCCAGGATAATCAGGTGGTACAAATTCCAGTTATGAGTGGCCAGCATAACTGAAATTTGCAACACGTGTGCATTCTAGTTTGATTTAATTCAAGCAAAACACTAACAATAGTAATGACGAGTAGTTGCGTTAAGATAGGAGGACGTCTCATATCATGTTTATGTTGAATTTTATTATTCAATATTTATTTCATGCTACTGATCTGAGAATTTTGTTTATACAGCGATGGCAGACCAAGGAGAGAGATACATATATCAGAGGTTTCCATATGTTATTCTGGATGATACTCCCAGTTCCAGTTCCGGATCTGACTCAGATCCTTCGGAGGCTGTGTCATTAGCATCACATGCATCTGCAGTGCCTCCCATACCACCACTACCTGAGCCAGTACCGGTGCCGCCACCATCACCAGCACTTTCTATTATACCTAGTCCTCCTCACTCACCTCCGGTTGAACCAGTTGCTGATCAGAGACAGAGTATTACACCTCCTAGAGTACCCGTTTGGGACGGGTTGCGGCGTATGCGGGGTCAAGCCCGCAAAACTACAGGATTGCCTCCGAGACGACAGATGGCTCCCCGAGATGAGCCACCGACTATACATGAGGTGGGAGAATCCTCCCATCAATCTGAGTTGAGGGCGCAGGTACAGCAGATTTCTCAGGATTTACAGGCTTTGAGACAGGATGTATCTCAGCACCATACTCTTCTGGAGGATACCCGCACCACTGTTCTAGACATTCTCACTTCTCATCTGACTCTTATGGAGCAGGTGAATGTCTTAGGTGCTAATACTCAGGCTTGGAGAGCGACGATGGAGGAGCGACTTCAGAGGACCTGGCGACAGGCGTTAGTAGTTACTTTTTGGCAGGAGGTAGCGTTGTGGAGTGAGAGATGGGTGTATCTGAGGCAGTTAGTGAGCACCATGAGTATGGAGGCTCGGTTGATGATGATAGTTATAGTGATGGTTGCTATAGCTATAGTGATTTCCTGCTTACCGTTCTTTATACGGTAAACGATGAGGGATGTTTATTTTGGTTGTTATTATATAGTCGGATAGGTTGTGAGTATGTGATGCATAGGGAAATTTTGTTTGTAAAATAGATTCCCGATAGTTAGTATGGATGAATCGGTTCTGATGGTTCTTGTATTATAACCTTTTGATGTATGAAATTATGGTACTGTAATAATATGGGTGTTTTGTATATCTGTTTGTACAATGAACTATGTGTGTGAACTATAATTAATTTTTCTGTGTGAGAACATAACCGTATGCGAACGAATTAATATGAGAACATGTCTGTAACTAAAGTACAGTACAAGAGCCATACTGTACGAGAACATATCTATGGTCTGTATGAGAACTTAATGTATGAACTGAGAACATATTAGAGAACTTGTGTGAGAACATGTCCTAGTTCTGTATGAACATATTTCTAAAAACATGTGTTGCAATGCAAAGAGCTGGGTAAGACTCTAACATGTTTTTGAAATTACAGGACTAAGTATAACTACGAACATTTGTGTGATCTGTATGTATCGAGAACATGTCTGGACTGAATTCATGTAGTTATACTATATTCTTTATAATCACATTTCAATATAAATTTTTAGTGTAATTGAATATGATTGAATTTATGTGATAGAATGGTTATATCTTTAATATCTTTAAACTGACCTGAATTTGTCTGCTTATGAGCAGATTAATGGCTCCAAAAAGAGGTCGACCAGCTAAGAAAGCTGCTAAGAATATTACCAACCCTGAACCGAATCAAATTCCACCTCTGAATGTTGAATCAAATCCGGATCCACATGTTAATCCGGAAGCGAACGTGATCCCACCTGGGAACTTGGAAACGCATACTACTCCACCAGTGAACCCTGGAGCATGCATTGTTCCACCTGCTGGTACAAGCGGATCTGAAACAAATGAAGCTATGATAGCTCGAATCGTGCGTGAACAATTATCTGCTTGTGGTGTTTTAACACAACACCAACCACATATTACCGCAGGTTCTGGTAGAGATTACGATCATGCTGAACATAATGCTACAGGTGGTCACGTTGAAACTCATACCACTACCGGTACAACTACCATTATTCTTGATCCACCCCGACCGGGATGTACTTACAAGTATTTTGCTTCCTGTAACCCTCCGACTTTTACTGGCAAAGAAGGAGCGGCTGGTCTAATAAGGTGGATTGAGGAGATGGAAACTAAGCTTAAAATCGGTCAGTGTTTGGAGGAACATAAGGTGTCTTATGCTGCCTGTTCTTTGAAAGACTCTGCTTTGACCTGGTGGAATACCCAGGCCAAGACTTTGGGTTCAGCCACAGTTGACTCGATGGGCTGGAATGATTTTAAAACTCTAATTAGATCAGAGTACTGTCCCATCACTGAAATTCAAAAACTCCAGGAGGAATTCTGGAATAACTCGATGATCGGTGCTGACTGTCTTGCTTACACCGATCGTTTTCATGAACTCACTTGTTTACTTCCCGACATGTTTCATACGGAAGCCGCTTTAATCGAGAAGTACATTAAGGGTCTGATCCCTCAGATACGAGGAATGGTGACTGCTGCTGAACCTACAACCCTGAAACATACCATTCTTTTGACCACTAAGCTTACCAATGAGGCGGTAAGGAGTGGTACTCTGTCTTTGAAACCTCAGACGGTTCATAGTCGTAGTGATGTCGGTACCTCGAATATGTCAAAAGATACCAAACGAAAGTGGTTTGGTAAAAACAAAACAAGGGCTCCGGCTGAGATCAGTCAGAACAAACCAACGGTGAAGAACTATGGTGCAAATGTTCCTGAGAGGAAAACTTATGCTGGACAGGCGCCCAAATGCAATAAGTGTCCACTCCATCACACGGGACCATGTCCTGTTTGTCTGAACTGTAACCGAGTTGGACATTATGCTAAATATTGCAACTTTCCTGCTCAGACACCAAACCAAGCACCACGACAAACCACTCAAACCAACCGGTCATGTTACAAATGTGGAAGCCCTGATCATCTCATACGAAACTGTCCGAACAATAACACCAATCCGGGAACTGAAGCTAGGGGGAGCTTTTCAGATTGGTGCGACCGAGGCAAGACATGATGCAAATATTGTTACTGGTACGTTTCTTCTTAATAATCTATACGCATCAGTTTTGTTTGACACAGGAGCGGATAAGAGCTTTATCTCTCCTGAATTTGCATCATTAATTTCATTGCCTACGGTAGATCTAGAAACTCCTTATGTTATTGAACTTGCTAACGGCAAGTTGATCAAAACAAACAATGTTATTCAAGGATGTTCCTTGAATTTGAATGATCATCTTTTCGATATTGATTTACTTCCTATTGAGCTTGGGAGCTTTGATGTTGTTGTTGGTATGGACTGGCTTTCTAATAACCAAGCAGAAGTTGTCTGTCAAAACAAGGTGATCCGTATTCCATTACCTAACGGTAATACACTGATAGTTCAAGGAGAACGAGCTGGTAGAAAACTTGGTATCATATCTTGTATGCGAGCTCAGAAGTTCTTAAGGAAAGGTTGTTATGCTTTCCTAGCACATGTGACTGAGCACAATTCTTCACCCAAACAAATCATAGATATCCCAGTAGTCAAGGATTTTCCTGAAGTTTTTCCTGAGGATATATCAGGATTACCCCCAGTAAGACAAGTTGAATTTCGAATCGACTTGATTCCAGGTGCAGCACCTGTTGCTAAAGCCCCGTATCGGCTTGCACCATCCGAAATGCAAGAACTTTCAGGTCAATTGCAAGAACTGTTAGACAAAGGTTTTATCAGACCTAGTTTCTCACCCTGGGGAGCACCTATTCTTTTTGTGAAAAAGAAGGATGGTTCATTCAGGATGTGTATTGACTACAGGGAACTCAATAAACTGACAATCAAGAACCGTTATCCACTACCTCGTATTGATGATCTGTTTGATCAACTACAAGGTGCTACTTATTTTTCAAAAATCGATTTAAGATCTGGATATCATCAGTTACGTATTCATGATGATGACATTCCTAAAACTGCTTTCAGAACTCGATACGGACATTACGAATTTTTAGTGATGCCATTTGGTTTAACCAATGCACCAGCAGTTTTCATGGATCTGATGAATCGAGTATGTAGACCTTATCTGGATAAATTTGTGATTGTGTTTATTGATGATATTCTCATTTATTCCCGAAACCAGCAAGAACATGCTCAACACTTGAAATTAATTCTAGAACTTTTGGCACGTGAAAAATTATATGCCAAGTTCTCCAAGTGTGAGTTCTGGTTACGAGAAGTTCAATTTCTTGGTCATGTAGTAAATCAAAACGGTATTCAAGTGGATCCCAGTAAGATTCAGGCGGTGAAACAATGGGAGACACCACGAACCCCGACTGAAATACGCCAATTTTTGGGGTTGGCAGGTTATTATCGCCGGTTTATCAAGAACTTTTCAAAGATAGCCTTGCCACTGACTACATTGACACAGAAAAATCAACCGTTTATATGGAGTTCTCAACAGGAGGAGGCGTTCCAACTGTTGAAACATAAACTCTGTAATGCACCTATATTGGCACTACCGGAAGGTACGGATAACTTCACAGTGTATTGTGATGCTTCACGTCAAGGTCTTGGGTGTGTTCTAATGCAGAAGGATAAGGTAATTGCTTATGCTTCTCGACAACTGAAAGTACATGAGAAGAATTATACCACACATGATCTAGAACTTGGTGCAGTAGTGTTTGCACTCAAGATTTGGAGACATTATCTATACGGAACTAGGTGTATTATATACACTGATCACAAAAGCCTCCAACACATTCTAGATCAGAAAATGTTGAACATGCGACAGAGGCGATGTGTTGAACTTTTGAATGACTATGACTGTGAAATTCGTTATCACCCAGGTAAAGCGAATGTTGTAGCTGATGCCTTAAGTCGCAAGGAACGAGTCAAACCTTTGCGTGTGAAAGCGTTAGGTATGACTATTCAAACCAGTCTAATTCCTCAAATCAAAGACGCTCAGCAACAAGCTTTACAAGCAACGAACTATTCTGCTGAAGGACTGAGAGGATTAGATAAGAAACTCGATACCAAAGACGATGGACTGTTGTATTTCAAAGATCGAATGTGGGTTCCCCTATTCGGTAACTCTCGAACTATTATCTTGGATGAGGCGCATAAATCCAGGTATTCTATTCATCCAGGTGCTGATAAAATGTATAAAGATCTTAAAGATTTTTACTGGTGTCCTGGAATGAAGAAACACATAGCTGAATACGTGGATCGATGTCTAATATGTCTCAAAGTTAAGGCTGAACATCAACGACCTTCTGGGTTATTGCAACAACCTGAGATTCCCATGTGGAAATGGGATCAGATCTCTATGGATTTCATTACTAAATTACCCAGAACATCACGTAATCATGACTCTATATGGGTTATCGTTGATCGCCTTACGAAATCTGCGCATTTCTTACCCATCCGAGAAGATTATTCTATGGATCGACTCGCTAAACTTTATGTTAATAAGATTGTATCTCGACATGGAGTACCGATCTCTATCATTTCCGACAGAGATAGTCGATTTATGTCACGATTTTGGCAAACTCTTCAGAATGCTCTGGGCACGCAAATCAATATGAGCACAGCTTATCATCCACAAACTGACGGGCAGACTGAACGAACAAATCAAACTCTTGAAGACATGCTTAGAAGCTGTGTGATTGATTTTGGAGGTAGCTGGGATATTCATCTTCCACTTGTTGAATTCTCATACAATAACAGCTACCATACCAGTATTCAATGCGCTCCATTTGAAGCACTTTATGGACGAAAGTGTAGATCACCTATCTGTTGGTCAGAGGTAGGTGAAAGTCAAATCATTGGCCCAGAATTCATTCAGGAAACAACTGATAAGATCGCACTCATTCAAGAACGAATCAAAGCTGCTCGCTATCGTCAAAAGAGTTATGCTGATAATCGCCGTAGACCACTCGAATTTCAAGTAGGTGATCGGGTAATGTTGAAAGTGTCACCTTGGAAAGGCATTTTCAGATTCGGGAAGCGAGGTAAACTTTCGCCAAGATTTGTAGGGCCATTTAAAATTCTTGAACGAATTGGACCAGTAGCCTACAGACTTGAATTACCTCGTGAACTCAGTAACATTCATGATGTCTTTCATGTATCTAATCTGAAGAAATGTTTAACTGATGAATCATTGATCGTACCTCTCGAAGAGATTCATATTGACGAAAAACTTTAGTTCAGTGAAGAACCAGTAGAAGTAATGGATCGGGAAATGAAAGTGTTAAAACGTAGCCGCATACCAATTGTTAAAGTGCGGTGGAACTCGCAACGTGGACCCGAATATACGTGGGAACGTGAAGATCAAATGAAAGCAAAGTACCCACATCTATTCTTATAAACGATTGTCTTAATGTAAGTCTTCACTAAATTTCGGGACGAAATTCTTTTAACAGGAGGAGACTGTGACAATTGCGCTCGAAGAACTACGTCATCAACGAAGTGAGCACATTTGGTCTTGTTTGAAATCCACATTTATTATTACGTATGTGTCAGAAGGACCATATCATAGCATATCAGTTCATGACCTGTAGTTACTCAGGAATCTGGTGCTAGTAGATCTCAAAGAAACATTCATCACATGATGTCTATTCAAATAGATGACTAACCGATTTTATGTCTACAATCATAACTCGGAAATGAACAAAATGAGTGTAAGCGAAATCGAAAAACGAGGCTCCGATTCAAGATACACTGAATCAAATATAGCGATAGATAAGAGGTCAAATATTTTGAACTCTTTAGGTCTTGAAATTATAACCATTGGAAAGAGCTCGAAAAATCGTGAACGTGGGCGAAAACCGCGCGCAAAACGGAGTTCGTATGCTCCCGGAATCGCGAAAAGAAGTTTAAAATCAAAATGGTGACTGATGATGACGTGGGGCGCTACGCCCCAGCCCAGCCCTCCAACTGGGGCGATACGCCCGGCGGGTATGTCGGCAAAAAAATGGGTTAAGTGATCAGAACGCATGGGGATTATCACAATTCTTCTTCTAAACGCTCTGCTCGCCCTTTGAACGACCCAAAGCCATATTTTCATCCTTTAAACACCATTTTGAAGTTTTTTGATTGTGTGGATCATCCCAGGAATCATATATACAAGTCCTGATCGTTGTTTTAACCGCAGGAATTCGTCAGAACAGGTAACGGTTCGTTTTAACCTTCTAGTTTGATTTTGATTGATTAGATCTTGATTTTGAACGTAATGAGATAGTTAGGATTGTTGATTATTGCCTAGATGATCGCTAGGATTGATTATAAGCGAAGAACACGAAGTTCTAACTGTTAAATCCTTGTTTTGATCCGTTGTAAGCTCGATTTTCATGAAATCATACCATGATTATAATGGTTTAAACCATTTGATTATGACAATGTAGGTGATTAGTTTGATTAATCTTTGAAATGCAAAGGTTAAATCCAAGTGTTTCAAACTAATCATAATCATTAACATACTCATTGAAATGATTATCTGATGTTTGTGATAACAGTCAGATTAGTATGTTAAATCTGGTTATTTCACCTATTCTGATGCTACATTGTGATATTTCATGATATTTGGGTAATCAATAATAAGGATTAATCACTCCTAAGCCATTAAATCATCTAGAAACTGTTTTAGCATTATAATCAACAACATTAACTATATGATTAATCAGAGATTATTCTGATTAATCTAGAGTGTCATCAACTTTGTGTTAGGAATCTAATGCAATGTAGGTTCCTACATTATCATACATTGTATGATATGACATTAAATTAATTAATTATATAATTATTATCGAATTGATGATTTACTAAGCAATGTCTGTGACATTGAACGTTCAGAAGGATCTAATCAGTAAACTAGAACATAAATAACTTATTAAAAATAACTAAATGCAGAATCATCTCTGTACTATCAGTTTGGTGATACTCTGCTACCTATTATCATCAGGTGAGTTTCGTACAACCCCTTTTATTTTTAATCTTTTATAAACATCGGGGAAACTCTGCAAACTGTTGTCTGAACATACGATATGCATCAATGATATCTGTGTGATTTCATGTGATTTTGTGGGATTTCATGGGATTTTGCCTGTAGACTGAACTCTATCATGGAACTGAAAGTCCTCATTTTTGAACTGTATCTAGTGAACCCATGTGTGGCCGAGCAGAAAACATTGATAGTACTATTGGTTGACACCCCATTCGCTGGGAGGGTTGCATCTCCCCTTGTGTGAATGTTTGTTATCTGTTTCTTGAACTTTTTAATGGTATGATAGACATTAAGATAATGAGGCATTAAGATATGTACCGACGGGTAATATCTTGAGACAGACTAGACGTCCGAAAGGAACTAGATACAGGTCCCATGGTTATCCGGAACTGAACTTTTGAGAACGTGTTTATCATATCATATTGTTTTAAATTGAACTGTCGATCTCACCAGCTTTGTGCTGACGTTTCAAACTTAAATCTTTTTGCAGGGAGACAGTGACACTCGGTGAGGCAGCACTTCAAACACTAGTAATTAAATAAGTTAGTTGTGTAATAAACTTAGTTGTAAATTATGATACTGATTGTAATGACGGAACCCTGTATTGTATTTACTTTAAGTTAATCTGTGTGCTTATGATATCGGTTCAAGTAAGTCACCCCTCACCTCGGAAACATCACCACTATGCTTCCGCAACCGGTTCGGTGACGTCAGACCAGACACGAGGTGACGAGGGGTGGGGATGTGACACCAATTGTAAGGAAATCATTTGTAATTCTGATATTCAAGAAATAAATCAAGGTATTATTTAAATATGAGTTGTTTAATTTATGTTTCTGCCATATTGCTATATTGTTTGTTATTTAAATCTTCATGCTCTCGATCCGATCCTTATTGTGTAATTCTGATATTCAAGAAATAAATCAAGGTATTATTTAAATATGAGTTGTTTAATTTATGTTTATGCCATATTGCTATATTGTTTGTTATTTAAATCTTCATGCTCTCGATCCGATCCTTATTGGTATCAGAGCCATGATTCAAGTGATATTATGTCTAGACTTATTTCTAAAGAATTCATATTGTTGTTTAAATCTTCATGCAAATAATTATGGCAGAAACATAAATTAAACAACTCATATTTAAATAATACCTTGATTTATTTCTTGAATATCAGAATTACAAATGATTTCCTTACAATTGGGTGGAGCAATAATAACTTGAAAATCTAAAGATTTTGAACATTGGGTGGTTGATAATACAAGTTTTTGAGGAGAGGGTTTTTTCATACATTTAATTCTAAGTAAATTTTCGAATAAATCTTAATACAATAGAGCCTTCAATTTATAGAGCCTTCAGAGTTAGAATATAATTGAATCTTGTCGGCCATTGAGAAGAGTAAATTGTCTCGTTGCAGAATAATTAATATCGTCTTTATTAAAGTTTGGCAAGTTTGGCAGAGTGACTGGCTACTTTGACAAAAATGTCATATCTTTGAAAATCGCGTCTTGGACTCTTCTTGACAATAATTGCTCAATTTTGAAAATCGCCGTCTTGGACTCTTCTGGACAATAATTGAGATGAATGTCACATTTTTGAAAATCGAGTCACATCTTTGAAAATCGAGTCTCGGACAATAATTGAGATTAACCCATATTAGAAACGGATCATCCCATGGATAACTTATATGGGTCCAATATCTTCATACGGATCTTGAGAATCTTGAAGTATATTTTCATCAGTAGTAGAATTTCTTGATTGAGAAGGAGAATTTTTCTTAATTTCACTAATAATTCTTTGCATCTCTTCGGGGGTTGAACAAGATTGTAATCTGATAATATAATCTCGATCTTCAAAAGTATTGAGGCTTAAATTTACAGGAGACTTGATAGATCTTTCATGTTGACTTGTTCTAGACTTATAATAGTTTTGTACCAAAGAAACATTGGCTTTTTCTATTGAAAATTTGTTCCACCATTTACTTCTGTAATGTCTTAACAGAAGAGGAGGAGAAATGTCTTGTTTTGCTTGATAATGGTACGTCCAAGAAAAAATCCAAGGAATTCGAAATATAGTCATGAATTGGAGAGTATATTCAAAATTTGGGGTTCCTTCTTGTTTAAAATAATCTATAAACTTATTATAGGCTATAGAGATATCTTTAGGGAAAGCCTCAGGAATAATCCCTATATATTTAAACCACTTAATAAACCATCTTGGATAATTATTTGAAAATTGATCATCATAATATATGAACCAGGATTGATTAAAATTTCTAAATAATAGAGCTTTTTCCCAAGCTTCTTGATAATCGTAATAATTATATTGAGGATAGGAATGAAAATTAGAAAGGGTTTTTTGAACGAATGGTTTTGATTTCCATTCTTCAAGAGTAATGACCTTTCTAATTTTTATTTTAGAATAATCAATTTTGGAGGGATTTTGAGATATAAGAATATGTTGAATATCAACAGATCCGGTATCAACAAGAATAGCTTGATAATATTCTATAGTTTTGTATTCACCATCATAGAAATGACAATTTCTGGGATATAGAAAGTCTATAAGAGTAAGAAAGCTATGTAGAACTTTCTTTTCTTCAATTGGTTCTAAAATTTTTATAATCTTAGAATTTGGGTTTATAGAATAAAAACTAGAATCAGAAGAAGATGATGGATTAGAATTTTTTATAGGAGTATTTTGGATATTTGTATTGATAATAGATTGTGGTAATATTCTTGTTTGTATTACCGAAGAATAAGGTGGTCTAACAGATATAGGAGTAGAAGATCTTGGTCTTGATGAAAATGGAGATAATGGAGTAAATCTATTGTTAATTGGTAATGGAGTTCCAAGAGAGCTGGAAGAACTTGATGATGGCTGATTGGTTAGAATAATCTTTTTAGAATCCTTACTCATATTCCCTGTAAAAATTCTCTTGATAAAAAATCAGGTAAAGAATTATTTTCTCCTTTTATAAATTCAATTTGAAAATCAAAATTGCTTAATAATGCCTGCCATCTTGCAAATATTTGTTTTGAAATTAAATTTTTTATATCTTTCTCTAAAATATGTTTTGCAGATAAACAATCAATTCTTAATAAAAAAGGTTTCATATATAAATCATCTTCAAATTTTTTAATACATAATACAATACTTAAAATTTCCTTTTTTATAGTTGAATAATTCTTTTGAGTATCATTCCATGATCCAGAATAATATCTAACTAATTGTTCTTTATTATTTTCTAAAGATTGCTTTAATATTCCGCCAAATCCCAAATCACTAGCATCAGTTTCAACTATTAATTTAGCGTTAGGGTGAGGAATATTTAAACATGGTAATTGTTTTATTTTTGTTTTAATATGTTTGATAATATTAGTATGTTCTTGAGTCCATGGTTCAGGATTCTTTTTTAATCTTTTATATAAGGGTTTACATATAATTCCTAAATCTTTGAAGAAATCATGTATATAATTTAAACATCCTAAAAATTTCTGCAATTGTTTCTTATCTTTGATTTCATCTGGAAACTTATTAGAAAAGTCTAGACTTCTATTTATGGGTATAATAGTTCCTTGTTTAATATCATGACCTAAAAATCTTATCTCTGTTTTAAATAGATTTATCTTAGTAGGAGATACTACTAATCCATTCTTATGAATTGTATCATAAAATATATTTAAATGCTTAAAATGTTGTTCTAAAGAGTTAGAATAGATCAAAACTTCATCAATATAGACTATTGAAAAATTTCCTATAGGAATAATAATATCATTCATAATATTCTGAAATTCAGAAGGAGCATTTTTTAAACCAAAAGGCATTACATTTCATTCGTAATGTCCAAATGGAACATTAAATCCTGTCTTATATTTATCCTTCTCAGAAATTTGAATCTGCCAGAATCCTGATTTCATATCAAACTTAGAAAATATCTTAGCATCATATATCTTTTTTAATAAGTCTCTCTTATTTGGTATAGGATATCTTATCCATTCTAAAACCTTATTCAAAGGTTTATAGTTTATTACTAATCTTGGAGCACCTCTTTCTATTTCAGCGCTATTATTTACATAAAATGCAGAGCATGACCAAGGAGACTTAGATGGTCTAATTAATTTCTTATCTAATAAATCCTTTATTTCTTTTTTACAATGTTCTTCTAATTCTTGATTCATATGTATAGACTTAGATTTTGTTGGTATATTTTTCTCATCAAAATCTTTTGTATATGGTAATTCTACAATATGTTGTTTTCTTTGCCAAAAGGCATTGGGTATATTAGCACATACATTTTTTATAAATTTTTCTTCAATATTTTTAATTTTAATTATATTAGTTTTATCTTTTAATTGTTCTTTTATTCTTTCATTTTTTATTTCATTCACTAAAAATTCTTTTTGTTTTTCTTTTAAATTTATAATATTTATTTGTTTAGATAAAACAGGTTCAGCAAATTCAAATGTAATTTCTTTATTTAAAACTTTAGTAATAATTCCATTGCTATTTATAGTTATAGGATATAATTGAGTAATAAAAGGTGTTCCTAATATGATTTGAGAAGTTAGATTTTTTACTAATATTAATTGAGTTTTAAAACAGTAGTTTTCTTTACATATATGAACATTTGATAGTTTATAATTTATTATAAGCCTTGAACCACTGGCAGTAGATAATCTATATGAAGTTTTTTCATAATATTGTGTAGGTATAATTCCTTCTTGAATACAATTCATATCAACTCCACTATCAATTAAAGCTGTTAAAGTGATTCTAAATTCGTTATTAACAATTATATTTACTTTAGTATACCACTTTTGATAATTTAGTTCTTTTAATATATTAATTTCATTAGTCTCATTACCTTTAATTATTATACTTCCGACATTAGTTTCTTTTTCTTTTCCTTTTTCAATATTTTTAATCTGTAACTTGATTATTTTAATATCTTCTCTTAAATTTTTTAATTCTTCTTGTAATTCTTGCATTGTTATAGGTTTTCCTGGTTTTTTAAATTTTTTATAAATATGTTCTAAATTATATATTTCAGTAGTATCTTCTATTGTTTCTGATTTTTTACTAAAATTTTCTTTTAATTTTTCTAAATATAATTGTTTTAAATTCAAATCTTCAGTGTTTTCTAAAAGCTTTAGTAATATTAGATTTTCTTCATTATTTATCATATTTATAGATCCATCAATGTTACATAAACATGGACCAATGCATCCACAGTCTTCATCATTATTACTGCTAGTATTATCTGTCACACCCCCATTTCTCACTTTACCTGATATAGTCACTGAATGACGTATGAAGTCGGTAACTGTTGTATCGTGTCGCGGAAGCTTGATGGTGAGGTCGCAGAGATGGGTGTGACTGATTGTTACTTTGGTATCATGCATCCATGGCAAACCATACACACTATATATTACATCATAACTATAATATTATACATTAAGTTTAAACATTCTTAAACAACATTAACCAGTTATAAGTTACTAAACGTGTCTTGTAATCGTGCATCCTCACTCTCGCAGTTGTTACCTTCTCCCTGAAAAAGGTTTTGTAATATAAAAGATCAGCAAGGATGCTGGTGAGTTCATAGATATGATAACGTGATATGATATGCTATGACATGTTGAATATGTAGGTACACACAACTTTATGAATATGATTCACCATGAAAACCCATAACCAAAGCCTATGTGACTGTAATGTAATTGGCGGTAATACCCAAAGGTAAGACCTTAGCCTCACTCTTAATGCCTATCGTTGCATTAATTTGTTATCTTGTAATGTAATAAATGGTAACAGGCATTCACACAAGGGTAGACGCTATCTACCCGTGAATGGGGTTGTCAGCCCGATAGTACTATCATTGTTATCATCCGGCTCATCCATGAGTTTATTGGTTACAGTTGTTATGTGAGGACTTTTACGATAGCATGGCACAATTTTCATGTAATCATCAACAAGAGTTGAAATGCACAAGCAACATATAATCATGTCATTGTAATTGAATCATGTAACCATAATGTAATTGTAATGCAAACCCAGAGTTTTAGAAATCCGAAGATTTAAAAAAAGGGTAATGAAATCATATAAGTATACCACTGTAATTGAAATATGTAATCATATTGTTATTGTAGTTAAATCCCCGAGTTTTGGAAAGCAAAACATTTAAAAGGGGGTCTATGAAACTCACCGGTGTTGTTGGAATGTTACACACAGCTTCAATTGAATTCTGCATATCATTAAGGTTTTATAAGTTCTTTGTATCCAATTTGGATTACCAGAACATTCCTTGATATTAAATATCAAGGATAATGTAATTCGAGTCATCAAACTGATTCGGAATCACTTATTTATTCAGAATCAATGTAATAAGGTTATCAGTTAATTTGTAATGTTAAAATCACTGATTTCGTTTAGTAATTGAGTTCTTATATTCATTTGTTCGTAAATTAATGATAATTGCATCCCGTCGTTAAAACCAGAATCTTAATCGACTTTTAAATCGAAAATCAGGTTTCCGGATTACGAAATTGATTGCAAAATCGAGTTCGGAATGCAAAATCGATTGAGAATATGTTTTCATATTGAATTTCAATGATTAAATTTAGTCCTGTGTTGAAACCGGAGTGTTAATCAGAAATCAGACAAAAATCAGGTCATCGGATTGAAAAACGGTTGGCGAAATCGAGTCCGGAATGCAAAATCGATTGAAAATATGTTTTCGTATTGCAAACCAATACTTAATTTGAGTTCTGTATTGAAACCGGAGTGTTAATCAGAAATCAGACAAAAATCAGGTCATCGGATTGAAAAACGGTTTGCGAAATCGAGTCCGGAACGCGAAATCGATTCAAAATATGTCCTTTTTATCGAAAACGGATCGCCGGATTGCGAACCGGAGCGCGAAACGCAGTTCAGAACGTAAAACGGATAAAATCAGGGTTTTGGCCGGAATCTTCGCCGGAATATTCCTTTTGGCCGGAATATTCGCCGGAATATTTCGCCGGCGGTAACCTTGCCGGAATTTTTGGCCGGAAGTTGGCCGGAATCCGGTGGTGGCCGGCGGCCGGTGGCGGCGGTGCGGCGGCGACCGGTGGTTGGCGGCGGTGGCTCGGTGGTGGCTCGGTGGCCTGTGGTGGTGGCCTTGGCCGGATGGCCTTGGCCTTGGCTTGGCCTTGGCCGAGAATGGCCGGGATTAGGGGCCGCGCATGGGCCGCGTCCGGGCAACAGTGAGCCATTCAAGGTTTTTGTGAGCCAAATCAAATTTCGTCGCATTTTTCCGGGCCAAAATCTCCAGATCCTAGTTTTTAACATATATCTAATGTTTTGTGAAGAAAAATCTCAATTTGGACAACTTTGAAAAATCCACTTTTTGGACCAAAATGCCCTTTTTCATGGGTTTTCAAGATCTGATGATTTTCAAACTTTACCAATCATTCAAACATGTTTATTTAAGTCATATGAAGCTATTAGAATCAAGGATTGAGTTAGAAACTTACTTGGCCAAGGATTGGCTTGAAAATCACCACAAATCCAACTTTTGGATCTTGATTCTTGGTTCCACTTGATCTTGGGCTTGGATATCACTTGGAATTGATTAGAACTGATGTTTAAAGGATGTTTAAAGTTCCAGAAGTGATGAGGAAGCTCCTGGTCGAGTTTGGAAGCTTGGGGAAGGAAAGAATGGTGTAGAAAACTTGACCAAAGTCAAGATTTTTGGTTTTATTTGCCACCACTTGTTTTCCAAGTTGAAATATTTTATTTTCTTCATATTTATCTGATTTTAATCAGATAGAATAGGATAAACATGGAACAATAGGATAGGGTTAGAACAAATCAAGGGTTTGTTTGATTTTTGCCATTTTCGCGATCGTTTGTTCGGCTTTTCGCATATAATTTCAGGAATTGCTAATAATGATCAATTATCATTGTCATGCTTCCAATTACATCCCATTATGATTATAATGTGATTAGGAAGTTCAAGTTGTCATGAATTTGCCAATTACGCATGCCGGATTGCCTTTCCGCAGATTTTCGCAATTTAACTTATTGACCTTAAGGATTCTTTGATTTCGTTATGCTATCACTTATTTCACTTCAATTCATCATATAATTGATATTAAGTTAGTTTTGGGCCATTGAATTTGGTTTTTTGTCATTATTATAAAAATTTCGCGTAATTCGGCAATTTTGCATAATGTCATTTGTGATTTGTTTCATCTTATAATTTCCTTACATATATACACAGATTCACACGTGTATACATATTCAATCATGATTTAATTAATTACAATATTAATTCATGAATTTAGGAAATTACCTTGTAGTAAAGAACGAAATGTCACATTCTCCCCCCGTTAGAGAAATTTCGTCCCGAAATTTTTGCGAAACTCATTTGGAATCAGCTTTTGCGTGAAAATAGATGGGGATACTTTTCCATCATGCGATCCTCACGCTCCCAAGTAAACTCAGGTCCGCGCTTAGAGTTCCACCTGACTTTCACAATCGGTATTCGACTTCGTTTGAGTTTCTTAACAGTACGATCCATAACTTCCGCGGGTTTCTCTGTAAATTGCAGCTTTTCATCAATTTGTATTTCCTCAAGAGGTACAGCTAGTGATTCCTCGAGTAAGCATTTCTTAAGACTCGAGACATGAAATACATCATGAATATTGTTAAGCTCGGGAGGTAGCTCAAGTCGATATGCTACCGATCCTATCCTTTCAAGGATTTTAAAAGGTCCCACATATCGTGGTGCAAGCTTTCCTCGTTTGCCAAATCTGACAATACCCTTCCAAGGAGAGACTTTCAACATAACTCGGTCACCAACTTGGAATTCCAGAGGTTTTCTCCTATTGTTGGCATAATTCTTTTGCCGATCTTGAGCAGTCTTCATTCGTTTGCGTATAAGCATAATTTTGTCTGTGAGTTCTTGCATATATTCGGGGCCTATTATTTGACTTTCCCCGATCTCAGACCAACAGACAGGAGATCTGCACTTTCGTCCGTACAATGCTTCAAAAGGGGCACACTTGATACTCGTATGGTAGCTATTGTTGTATGAGAATTCAATCAGTGGAAGATGAATGTCCCAGCTACCACCAAAGTCAATGACACAACTTCTAAGCATATCTTCCAAGGTTTGGTTAGTACGCTCCGTTTGCCCATCTGTTTGAGGATGGTAAGCCGTGCTCATGTAAATTTTTGTACCCAAAGCATTCTGGAGTGTCTGCCAGAACCTAGACGTGAAACGACTATCCCTATCAGAGATGATTGAGATAGGTACTCCATGTCTCATTACTACTTCATCTATGTATAGTTTAGCAAGTCTATCCATAGTATAATCTTCACGAATAGGTAAGAAATGAGCAGACTTTGTTAACCTATCTACAATAACCCATATAGAATCATGATTTCGTGAAGTTCTTGGTAACTTCATAATGAAATCCATAGAAATTTGCTCCCATTTCCACATTGGAATTTCGGGTTGTTGTAGTAAGCCGGAAGGTTTTTGATGTTCTGCTTTTACCTTCAGACAGGTCAGGCATTTGTTTACATATAATGCAATGTCTTTCTTCATACCAGGCCACCAATAATAATCACGAAGATCATAATACATTTTATCAGCTCCTGGATGAATAGAGTATTTGGACTTATGTGCTTCATTCAAAATTATTTGTCGCAAATTGCCAAAATAAGGAACCCACACTCGATTCATGAAATACAATACATTATCAGATTGTCTCTCTAATCGTTTGACCAATCCCTGTAATCCTTCCTCTTCCGGATTTGATTCTTGCAAGGCCTGTTGTTGAGCTTCACGTATCTGGGGAATCAAACTGGTTTGAATGGTTATACTAAAACTTTGAGCGCGATTCGGTTTTACCTGCTCTTTGCAACTTAAGGCATCAGCAACTACATTTGCTTTGCCTGGGTGATATCGAATTTCACAATCATAATCGTTAAGGAGTTCCACCCATCGCCTTTGTCTCATGTTAAGCATTTTCTGATCTAGAATATGCTGAAGACTCTTATGGTCTGTGTATATCGTGCACTTTGTACCATAAAGATAATGTCTCCAGATTTTTAGTGCGAACACTACTGCTCCTAATTCTAGATCATGAGTTGTATAATTCTTTTCATGTATCTTTAATTGTCGGGAAGCATATGCAATTACTTTATCCCTTTGCATGAGTACAGCTCCCAATCCTTGTCTGGAAGCATCACAATAGACCACAAAGTCTTCTGTGCCTTCAGGTAGACTAAGAATGGGTGCCTTGCAAAGTCTTTGTTTTAATAATTGAAATGCTTCCTCCTGTGGATCATCCCAGTCGAACTTTCTATCCTTCTGGGTTAACATTGTTAAAGGTAAGGCTATTTTTGAAAAATTTCTTATGAACCGACGGTAGTATCCTGCCAATCCCAAGAATTGTCTGATTTCTGTTGGAGTGGTAGGTGTTTCCCATCGCTTGATAGCCTCTATCTTGCTTGGATCAACTTGTATGCCTTTCTCACTGATTATATGCCCTAAGAATTGGACTTCCCGCAGCCAAAATTCACATTTAGAGAATTTGGCATAGAGTTTTTCATGTTTCAGTAAAGCGAGAATTTGAGTTAAATGCTGTTCATGATCCTTTGGACTTTTGGAATAGATAAGGATATCATCAATGAACACAATTACGAATTTATCCAGATAGGGTCTGCATACCCGGTTCATTAAGTCCATGAAGATTGCAGGTGCATTTGTTACCCCGAACGGCATTACTAAGAATTCATAATGTCCGTATCGGGTTCGAAAAGCAGTTTTAGAAATATCTTCTTCACGGACTCGTACTTGATGGTATCCCGATCTAAGATCGATTTTTGAAAAATAAGTGGCTCCCTGAAGTTGATCAAAAAGATCATCAATACGTGGCAACGGATAACGATTCTTAATTGTAAGTTTATTAAGTTCTCGATAATCGATGCACATTCTGAAGGACCCGTCCTTCTTTTTGACAAACAGTATCGGTGCTCCCCACGGTGACGAGCTGGGTCTAATGAATCCTCTGTCGAGTAGTTCTTGAAGTTGGCTTGATAATTCCTGCATTTCCGAAGGCGCCAGACGGTATGGAGCCTTAGCCACGGGGCCTGCTCCCGGAATCAAGTCAATACAAAATTCAACTTGTCGCACAGGAGGCAATCCAGTCAATTCTTCAGGAAAGACTTCAGGAAAATCTCTAACTACTGGAATATCTTCAATGCGCTTTTCCTCATGATCTCCATTGATAAGATACGCTAGAAAAGTTTCATAACCTTTCCTGAGACACTTCTGAGCTTTCATACAAGAAATAAGCCCTAGTGCTCTATTTGCTCGTTCACCTTGGACCACTAATATTTCAGCTGTGTTTAGAGGTATACGGATAGTTTTGTCATGGCACACTACTTCCGCCTTTTGTTTTGAAAGCCAATCCATGCCGATGACAACATCAAAACTACCCAATTCTATTGGAAGAAGGTTTATTTTAAAGATATGATCATTAAGATTTAAGGTATAGTCTTGAATGACATGTGTGGCTTGAATAGATTTTCCATTTGCAAGTTCAACATTATATGCTTGCCCTATACTAATCTTAGGTAGAGAAAGTAACAATGCGAACTTATGCGAAATAAAACTTCTATCAGCCCCAGTATCAAATAGAATAGATGCATGTGGGGCCCCGAAACCGGGCACCTCGCAGAGGTTGGTTTTCATCATAACACATAGCTCTTAAACTAAAAACTTTCATAATCATGCAGCGGAAATGTAAACATAGTTGATAAATAGAATTTAATAAAGTATCTGTATCAAATCATTTCGAATTGCCAAAACCGACGGATCGTCTGAGTTGATGCCCGAGCTCCCTGCCTTCTCTTATCATAGCTTTAACCTGACATACATGCTAAATCAAGTCAGCTTACGCTGGTGAGTTCTAGTTTTCGTAAAACAACATTAAACATACATATTATAAACATCATTTCATACACATAGTCCATAACCTTAGCACATATCATCATTTCCATCATCGTCATACGTTCCACTGTCGCCATACGAACAGTGGGCTTATGCCGGCACAAGGCTCCATGTTTATAGTCCGATCGACTCTTACCATGTTTATAGTCCGGTCGACTCTCTTGTTTATAGTCCGGTCGACTCCATGTTTATAGTCCGGTCGACTCCATGTTTATAGTCCGATCGACTCTCATGTTTATAGTCCGGTCGACTCCATGTTTATAGTCCGGTCGACTCCATGTTTATAGTCCGATCGACTCTCATGTTTATAGTTCGGTCGACTCCATGTTTATAGTCCGGTCGACTCCATGTTTATAGTCCGATCGAATCTCATGTTTATAGTCCGGTCGACTCCATGTTTATAGTCCGATCGACTCTCGTGTTTATAGTCCGGTCGACTCTCATGTTTATAGTACGGTCGACTCTCATGTTTATAGCCCGATCGGCTGTTCATATCCTGATACAATCAGGTCATCATTCATATTCACCCAGTACAAGTACCGGAGCATCATCATTCGCACATATCCTATAGCACGTATAGGGACATCATTCATTCATCATACATGATACACTAGCATCATACCGTCATTCATTACAATCCTCATACATTTCATGCTAGTATTATAACATCATTCATCGGGTTAATCACAGCCTCTGAGGCATGTCATACTGGCCTCATTTCATCATACCATCATAACATACTAGCATCATTTCATCATACCATCATAACATACTAGCATCATTTCATCATACCATCATAACATACTAGCATCGTTATCATATCATAACATCATGGGATCATACTATCATCCTAGCCACCTAGGACCTTGCCATATCCCTATAACTATTCTCATAGTTATCGTCATGAAGCATGTGATCATAAAGTCATCATCATATCATAAGCTAGCATCATTATCATGTCATGTTATTCATCATCATAACTCATTTATCATGCATTCATCATACTTAGCATCCTTTCATGCATACACCATGATAACACATAAACATGCATACATAGTCAGGGCATATCATCATTCATTCATCATCATCATAAGCACATAACATCATAGACATAACAATAAGCATGTATGCCAGCCCAAAATATTAAGCATAAAATAGGTCGTCTAGAACTCACCTGATAGTAGACTCCTGTTTTCCTTAGCCGAACTCCTTAGCTAGGACTCAAGGAACCTACATCATTACATCGTCTCATCACATACCATTCTTAGACTTAGAATATTTCCTAAGTCTTTATAGCCTACTAGTCCCCCTTACTGAATCCAAGCTCCCGAAACTTAGCTAAGTATTCGAAACCCTTGAATTCCATTAGGTTCCCCTGTACACGAAATTCCATAGTTCACGAAATAGCTAGTACTCGAAATATTCCATGTACTCGAAATATTCCATGTACTCGAAATATTCCATGTACTCGAAATACCCCTTTGTATTCGAAATAGTGTACACGAAACCTATGTATTCGAAATAACCCAAGTATGATTTCGAGTACCCTTTGTGCATGATTTCGTGTACTCATCCCTTTCGTCTTAAAACATCTCAGAAATTCATCTAAGGTTCTTGGGGAGCTAGTTCTAGGTTCCTTAGGTTGTTACCAACATATTGAAACCTCAAAGTTACGAACTTTATGCTTAAAAGTGTGAGCTTTATGCATAAGTTCCCTTTTTGTATGACCATTCTAACTTTTGTATAAAAATCCAGCTTTCTATACATGAATCACTTACTTGAAGGTAGCTGATTTTCCTGGTAGAATCCCGTGCGTTTCCTCCTTTGTTTGGTCGCTCAAAGCTCGATTCTTGCTGTTCTTGAACTCCTACTTCGAGTACTCGAGAGCAGATAAGCTTCCAGCCAAAGGTTGTCACATTTCCCAAGGCACCACTATTTATAGGCAAGGCTGGTACTCGAAATCCTGAGTACACGAAATCCAGCGTACTCGAAACTGGTGTGCTCGCAACTGGAGTACTCGAAATTTTACTAGTTCGAGTACACGATCTGTAATCCTCGCCTTGGTTATTTTTCGTCTCTTTTCCTACAAGTTAATTGTTCGTTATGCATTCGTAAGTTCAAGTAACCTGTATTTAGAAAATTTGGGATGTTACAAGTCTCCCCTCCTTACAATAGTTTTCGTCCCGAAACCTGCCTTGTTACACATCGAACAAATGAGGATACAACTCCCTCATCTCGTCTTCCAATTCCCACGTCGTGTCTGAACCTTTCCGATGCTTCCACTGAACTCTTACTTGACGAACCGTTTTATTCCTTAACTGCTTTTCCTTCGTATCCACAATGGCGACTGGTTCTTCAATGTAGTTCAGTCGGTCATCTACCTCAATGTCATCCAAAGGAACATGTGCTTGCTCGTCTGCCAGACACTTCCTAAGATGTGACACGTGGAAGGTAGGATGAATCCCGTTCAGCTCCTCTGGTAGGTCCAGTCGGTACGCGACTTTTCCTACCCTCGCCTCTATCCGAAACGGTCCGATGTACCTCGGACTCAACTTTCCTCTCTTTCTGAATCGAATGATTCCCTTCCATGGTGATACTTTCAGCAACACTCGATCGCCAACATTAAACTCTATCGGTCGTCGGCGCTTGTCAGCGTAAGACTTTTGGCGATCTTGTGCAGCTTTCATACGTGCTTTTATCACCCGTAGCTTTTCTGCCATATCAATCACGGCAGCCTTGTTTCCCATTTCTTTCTGTCCAACTTCACCCTAGCATACCGGGGTTCTACATCGTCTTCCGTACAACGCCTCGTATGGGGGCATTCCGATACTAGAGTGATAGATGTTATTGTACGAAAACTCCACCAATGGCAAGTGGTCATCCCAGCTTCCTCCAAAATCGGTAATGCACGCCCTAAGCATATCCTCCAACGTTTGAATAGTCCTTTCCGACTGTCCATCCGTTTGGGGGTGATAGGCGGTACTGATGTTCAGTCTCGTTCCCATAGCATCATGAAACTGCTTCCAAAATCTGGAAGTAAACCTCGTATCTCTATCTGACACAATGGAGACAGGAACTCCATGTCGAGTCACAATCTCCTTTACGAACAATTCAGAAAACCTTTCGGACGTATACGTTTCCCTGATAGGAAGAAAGTGTGCACTCTTCGTCAGTCGGTCCACAATCACCCATATGGTATCATGTCGTTTAGCTGTCCTCGGTAGCTTGGTGATGAAATCCATGGTGATGTGTTCCCATTTCCATTCCGGTATCTCAAGAGGTTGCACATATCCGTATGGTTTCTGATGTTCAGCCTTCACTTGCGCACAAGTAAGGCACCTATTCACATACTGCATCACATTAAACTTCATGCCCGGCCACCAATAATCTTTCCGAAGGTCTTGATACATCTTTGTCGCACCGGGATGCACAGAATAACGTGATTTGTGGGCTTCATCTAAAATCCTCGACCGAATGTCCCCATTTCTGGGTACCCACATCTGACCGAATCGTATCTTTACACCGTAATCATTGTCTTCCAAGTTCTTGACCTGCCCGAAGACACGTTCAAAACCCACGTTCTCTTCTTTCAACCCTTCCTGTTGCGCCTGCTTGAGCTCGTTCAGAAAGTCTGGCGTTATCACCAAACTATACGATTTTACCCGTATGGCAGGATGATCAGTCTTGCGACTCAAGGCATCTGCCACTACATTGGCCTTTCCCGGGTGATATAGAATATCACAATCATAATCCTTTAGCAGCTCAAGCCATCGTCTCTGCCTCATATTCAAATCCTTTTGCTCGAAGAAGTACTTCAAGCTCTTGTGGTCGGTAAAGATGGTACTCCTTACTCCATACAAGTAGTGTCTCCATATTTTCAATGCAAACACCACCGCAGCGAGTTCAAGATCGTGGGTCGGGTAGTTAGCCTCATGAATCTTTAGCTGGCGCGAAGCATAAGCTATCACCCTTCCCCTTTGCATCAGTACGCATCCCAACCCTTGTCGCGATGCATCGGCATACACAACAAGATCATCATTTCCATCCGGCAGTGCTAGAACAGGAGCTTGGGTAAGTCTCTCCTTTAGCACTGAAAACGCTTGTTCTTGGTTTGGACCCCATTCGTACTTTACGTCTTTCTTCGTGAGCTTCGTCAGTGGCGTCGCTATCTTGGAGAAATCCTGAATAAATCTCCGATAGTAACCGGCCAAACCAAGAAAACTGCGTACTTCCGTAGGTGACTTTGGAGGGCTCCATTTCATAATCGTTTCAACTTTAGCTGGATCTACCATAATGCCTTCTGGGTTCACCACGTGACCCAGAAACTGTACCTCTCGTAACCAGAAAGCGCATTTGGAGAATTTAGCATAAAGTTTCTCTTTCCTCAGGATCTCCAATACCTCACGTACGTGGCAAGCATGGTCTCCCTCGTTCTTTGAATAAATCAATATATCATCAATAAACACTATCACCGATCGGTCCAGCATCGGTCGACATACTCTGTTCATCAAATCCATAAATGCTGCAGGAGCATTCGTCAATCCAAACGACATAACGAGAAACTCGTAATGTCCATAACGCGTACGGAAAGCAGTCTTTGGAATATCCTGCTCTCGAACTTTCAACTGATGGTAACCGGATCGGAGATCTATGTAACCCCCGGTTACTATTTAACAATTTAAAATAATATCAGAGTTGGTCCCAGCAAATTTTTCATTTTCAAACCTTGTTTAACCCTCTTTATTTAATAATATTAAACAAAGTTTAACGCAAACGTAAACGTGTCACACATTTTACAATACTTATTTACATAAGTAAGTTTAAACCAAAATTTCAAACGTTTGCAACAAGGTTTGTTTGTTCGATTCCTGCTCCACCTCGATCCTTACAGCCGTGTACATCATTTTTGACCTACAAACATCACACAATAATTCCCATTAGTTCATAAGAACTAAGTAAGTAAACCCCAATGGTTTCTCAAAAATAAAATGTAAAAATACATTTTTCACAATCAACATTCAACTGAGTCATTTCTATTCGAATTGACTCTCACAATATAAAATATCACATTACCAATCATCAACTATTGCTCACAATAGTTTAATCAATATTACACTATGGGGTTCACATTCCTGTGCTTCCACCATAGCCAAATGCCAGCACCTCTGGCTATCCACCATTGTGGAGTCATAAATAATTCAAGTCTTAAGATGTTCACCAACCGGTACTTCCATCTAAGACAATTGACAGCACCTCTGTCTATCCACCATTGTGGAGTCATATATAATTCAAGTCTTAAGATGTTCACCCACCGGTACTTCCATCTAAGACAATTGACAGCACCTCTGTCTATCCACCATTGTGGAGTCATACATAATTCAAGTCTTAAGATGTTCACCCACCGGTACTTCCATCTAAGACAATTGACAGCACCTCTGTCTATCCACCATTGTGGAGTCATATATAATTCAATCAAATTACTATGATGTTCACCCAACCGGTACTTCCATCATAGAAATCCCACACTATTATTTACCAAGGTATTGGATTTATCATAGGTTGTTGAACTTTTATTATTCAACGTTCCCCTATCACCAGTACCATATTTATCATACCATTTATTCAACAACAAAATTCAATGTTTATTATGTGATGTCATAGTTGTGGGATTACTTACCTTAATCAGATAAGGGATTAACAACTGCAGGCTCCTTTCCTGCTCTATGACTAGTGGTTTGATTTCCACTACCACCACCTAGTTGCAAAATACATATATACAACTAGTTTCAACACATATAACACATACAATCAAGTTCAACACACTTGACTGATTTGACTTACTCAAAGTCAATTTATCACATAACTGACTTTATCTTACTATGTTTAGCAAGTTTTAGTCAATTATCATAATTTTTCATATTTCATGCCTTCCCAGGCAATTTATCAAATAATTGATGTTCATTATATTAGTTACGATCTTTAATCACTTTTTATTATTCAATTTTTATTTTTAGATCATAACTATTAATAATGGTAACATTAATTCATCAAAATCATCAATTAATCTATGGATTATAATCCATAATTTATTTAAAATCATATTCAACACATCCTGCTAATTATCACACTATGATATGGGTTTCATAACAACCGGACATTATCCCGGCTTCAAAACGAAGATTTCACCGTCAAAATCTCAAGTTCTTCGTTTCTAACAATCCCTAGTTATCAACTAGGCCATAATCAATACCCATAATCATAGTATTACAATCAAAACTAGATTTAATCCACATAATATTAAACTAGTAGGATAAAACAAACCGTTACCTGATCTGACGGATTTCTACGGTTAAAACAACGATCGGGACTTGAAAACACGATCCTATGCGCGATCTGGATGATTAAGGGGCTTTGAAATGGAGATTAGAGGTGTTAGAGAGTTGGATTTTCGCCTGGAAGTCGCACCAGATCAAAGAAATACGATTTTTGATGGTTTCAATGCGTTCTGATCGTTTAAACCAGTTTTGGCCGACATAGGTCCTGGGGCGCATCGCCCCAACTGGGTGCGTCCCGCCAGGCGTACCGCCCCACGTCACCAGCGTCATCATTTTTGATTTTTAACTTCGTTTCGCGATTCCGGGAGCATACGAACTCCATTTTGCGCACGGTTTTCGCCCACGTTCATCATTTTTCACATACTATCAATCCCCAATAACAAAAATTACTAAATCCTCGTGGATTTCAAGCACGACCAAATGTGCTCTTGCCATTAATGACGTAATTCTTACGTATTTTCAAATCACAACCACCACAATCGTTCAATTAACGATTATTCACAATATATTTCATTATTAAAAACCGGTTGTTACAAATCTCCCCTCCTTACAAAGGTTTCGTCCCCGAAACCGATTAAACCTCGAAAAGGAAAGGATAATACTTTCTCATTTCATTTTCTGACTCCCACGTAACTTCAGAACCGGTTCTATTTTTCCACTGAACCTTCACCTGACTCAGTGATTTATTCCTAAGTTGCTTGACTTTTCGGTCAAGGATTGCCACTGGCTTTTCCACATAATTCAGCTTGTCATCAATTTCTATATCTTCTAGTGGTACGTATGCAGATTCATCTGCTAAACATTTTCGTAAGTAAGAAACGTGGAACGTGTTATGTATTCCACTTAACTCTTCAGGTAGCTCTAGGCGATAAGCAACTTCACCAACACGAGCTATGATTTTAAATGGTCCAATAAAGCGTGGACTTAACTTTCCTCGCTTACGAAAACGTATAACACCTTTCCATGGTGAGACTTTTAACAACACAAAATCTCCTACCTGGAATTCAATTGGCCTTCTACGCTTATCAGCGTATGATTTCTGACGGTCTTGAGCCGCCTTCAGATGGGCACGGATCTGATCTATCCGTTCATTGGTAGCTTTAACAACATTTTTATGCGCAAGTTCACGCTGCCCAACTTTTCCCCAACAAACGGGAGTTCGACATTTTCTCCCATATAGCATCTCATAAGGAGGCATTCCAATACTGGAATGATAACTATTATTATTCGAGAACTCTGCTAAAGGTAGATAATCATCCCAACTGCCCCCAAAGTCAATAATGCACGCCCGTAACATATCCTCCAGGGTCTGAATGGTTCTTTCACTTTGTCCATCAGTCTGAGGATGATACGCAGTGCTTAACAACAGTTTTGTTCCTAATTCTTCCTGAAAATTTCTCCAAAATCGAGAAGTAAATCGAGTATCTCGATCAGAGATAATGGTTACAGGCACACCATGACGAGACACAATTTCTCGTACATATATCTCTGCCATTTTATCAGAAGAATAGGTCTCACGAATGGGCAAGAAATGAGCACTCTTAGTCAACCTATCCACAATGACCCAAATCGTATCACATCCCTTCCTTGTTTTAGGAAGTTTAGTAATTAAGTCCATTGTGATATGTTCCCATTTCCACATTGGAATTTCTAATGGTTGTAACTTACCATAAGGTTTCTGGTGCTCTGCTTTTACCTGCATACAAGTCAAACATTTCGACACATGTTTAACCACATCTCGTTTCATACCTGGCCACCAATAGTTCACCCGAAGGTCACGATACATTTTAGTAGCCCCAGGATGAATTGAGTACTTTGACTTGTGCGCTTCTTCCAACAATGCAGACTTAAGTGGACAAGTGGGAGGTATCCACACTCGACCCCACCTAGTCTTCAAACCGCGACTATCTTCATCAAGATTATGAGCTTGCCCTTTAATCCTGTCTCGTTTCCAATTTTCTTCCTTTAAAGCTTCAGTCTGGGCTTCCTTGATCTGTTCAATTAGCCCTGAAGTAATCACAAGCTGCATAGCTTTCACTTTGATTGGTTCATATTCTTCTTTCCTACTCAAGGCATCTGCCACTACATTTGCTTTACCAGGATGATAAAGAATTTCACAATCATAGTCCTTGAGTAATTCCAGCCATCGTCTTTGCCTCATATTCAATTCCTTCTGTGTGAAGAAATATTTCAAGCTCTTATGATCAGTGTAAATGGTACACTTTACACCGTACAAATAATGCCTCCAGATTTTTAAGGCAAATACGACTGCTGCAAGTTCTAAATCATGAATAGGATAATTGATTTCATGGGTTTTCAGTTGTCTTGAGGCATAAGCAATCACCTTGCCTCGTTGCATAAGAATACAACCCAGACCAAGATAAGAAGCATCAGAATATACCACAAAATCATCAGGACCATCTGGTAATGTCAATACCGGTGCCTGAGTTAATTTGGACTTTAATTCTTGGAATGCTTTCTCTTGGTCATCACCCCACACAAACTTAACATCTTTTCTTGTAAGTTTGGTTAAAGATGAAGCAATCTTGGCAAAGTCTTGAATAAATCTACGGTAATAACCAGCTAAGCCAAGAAAACTTCTGACGTCAGTTGGACTTTTGGGTAGACTCCAATTGGTCACCGCTTGAATTTTATAAGGATCAACAAGAATTCCATCTGCATTTATCACATGTCCAAGAAATTGGACTTCATGCAACCAAAAGGCACATTTAGAAAATTTGGCATATAACTTCTCTCTACGGAGAGTTTCAAGTACCTCCCGTAAGTGACAAGCATGATCACCTTCATTTTTGGAATAAACCAGAATATCATCAATAAAAACGATAACAGATCGATCCAACATGGGACGACACACCCGATTCATCAAATCCATGAATGCAGCCGGTGCATTAGTCAGCCCAAAAGACATGACAAGAAATTCGTAATGACCATATCGGGTTCGAAACGCTGTTTTAGGAATATCTTCTTCCCTAACTTTAATTTGGTGATAACCCGACCTAAGATCAATTTTAGAGAACCAAGAAGCCCCTTGTAACTGATCGAAAAGATCATCGATCCGAGGCAAAGGATATTTGTTTTTCACCGTCACTTTATTAAGCTCTCGATAATCGATACACATACGAAAACTTCCGTCCTTCTTTTTAACAAAAAGAACTGGAGCACCCCAAGGCGAGATGCTTGGACGAATAAAACCTTTATCGAGAAGATCCTGCAATTGAGTCATCAACTCTTGCAATTCAGACGGTGCTAAACGATAAGGAGCTTTTGCTATAGGCTTGGCCCCTGGAATAAGATCAATTCTAAACTCAACATTTCTATCAAAGGGGATTCCCGGTAAATCATCCGGAAAGACATCAGGAAAATCCCTAACAATCGGGACATCCTCCAAACACTTTACTGTTTTCTCAGCATCAATAACATAAGCTAAGAAAGATTGGCCCCCATGATTCATATATTTCATGGCTTTGACCAAAGAACACAAAACAACCCCTCCACGTTTTTCTCCTTGGATGGACAATTCATAACCACTAGGGGTTATCAGTTGTATAACTTTGCGATTACAAAGAATATTGGCTTTATAAGAAGATAGCCAATCCATTCCAATAACAACATCAAACTCCCCCAATACCATGGGTATTAAATCAACAACATAATCCTCGTTATTGATCGTAAGCTTACAGTTTCGATAAATATCAAACACACGAAAACTCTTAGAATCAGCAACCTCTACTTCTAACGGTACAGGCAACTTTTCTAAGACAAAAGATGGATGATGCACAAATTTTATAGACACAAAAGATCGATTGGCTCCAGAATCAAATAACACATAAGCAGGTATTGAATTAACAAAGAAGGTACCTGTCACCACATCAGATGTGACTTTAGCCTCCTCTGCAGAAATATGGAAAGCTCTCCCTTTTGGTTTGGGCGCTTCCGGTTTCTTTCCCGAGCCTTGAGATTTAAACGATCGGTTATCATCATTAATTGGTACTGCCCTCTTAAGTTCAGGGCAATCACTCCTCCTATGTCCTGGCTTATAACAATGATAGCACAGACTAGGAGAGCTCATACACTGGGTTGCCAAATGTCCCGGCTTCCCACATTTGTAACAGACAACAGGCCTAGCACGACATTCCCCCGCGTGCATCCTCCCACAATTGGGACAAGGTTTAGTAAAAACAGGCTTTTTAAACAATTTAGCAAACTTTGCCTTTTTAGACGAACCTGTTTCTGTTTCAGCCTTTCGTTTGTCTCCTCTATCTTCCTGTCGTTTCAATTCCAATTCCCGTTCTCGGGCACAATTGATCAACTCATTAAGTGTCTCACACTTAGAAGGCGTGAGAAACTCCCGGTACTTTGTGTTCAACATAGTATGATACCGGTTTATCCACATCCTTTCAGTCTGAAGAAGATCCGGGCAAAATTTAGCTTTATCGAAGAAAATAGCAGTGATGGTATCAACACTTTCATCTTTCTGCTGTAGATGCAGAAATTCCTCAGTAATACGATCAATAGCGGCTTGAGGACAAAACCGCTTCAAGAAGAGTTCTTTAAACTGGGCCCACGTCAGCCCTTTTATTCCATCTCTGCCTTTTTCCTTCCTCAACAATTCCCACCAATCTTTGGCACGATCTTTCAACTGATTTCCAGCAAACATGACCTCATCAGACGGGTCACAATGACTAGTTTCAAACGTACTTTCAATATCAGATATCCAACGCTGGCTAATCAAGGGATCTACCTCCCCTTTAAACTCAGCTGGCTTACAAGCCATAAATTCTTTAAAAGTAGTTGTCTTAGAAGATTGTTTCATCTCCACTCCAGTTTCAAATTCAGACAACTCTTGATGAAGGAACTCTTTTAAGGAAGACTTAATTTCATCAACATATGTGGGCAAAGCAGCTTCAAAAGCCTTTGCCACCTCTTCCTTCACCATTATTTGAATTTCAGTGAGTTCCACCTTCTCACTGCTATTTACACCAGAGGTATGCTCGTCAGCCATTCGTGGCTGAAATCATATAATTAAACAATCAATATCATGTATTCACAATATTTAACAATCTTGTACTTATATAGTACATAATCACCTTACCTAATATTCAAAATCATGATACAATCTGACTTAATTAAGGAAACGGTTATGTCATAAGCATCTCATTATACTGGCCAGGCATAATAACATGTTTATCACACATTCGTGCCCTTAATTTCATCATCTCATTTCATAATTGAGAAGTTCGGTTCACATAATTTATACACACAACAATGTGTACATACACAATTCAATACATAAATACTGACCTCATACCTCCGGCTTAATGATCGAGGCTGGAATCGAACGTTTCATCACATATCAAGAGCATAAGATTTGAGTTCAAGTGTGTTTCTAACACTTGAATCCCTCAAACCAATGCTCTGATACCAGCTTTGTAACCCCCGGTTACTATTTAACAATTTAAAATAATATCAGAGTTGGTCCCAGCAAATTTTTCATTTTCAAACCTTGTTTAACCCTCTTTATTTAATAATATTAAACAAAGTTTAACGCAAACGTAAACGTGTCACACATTTTACAATACTTATTTACATAAGTAAGTTTAAACCAAAATTTCAAACGTTTGCAACAAGGTTTGTTTGTTCGATTCCTGCTCCACCTCGATCCTTACAGCCGTGTACATCATTTTTGACCTACAAACATCACACAATAATTCCCATTAGTTCATAAGAACTAAGTAAGTAAACCCCAATGGTTTCTCAAAAATAAAATGTAAAAATACATTTTTCACAATCAACATTCAACTGAGTCATTTCTATTCGAATTGACTCTCACAATATAAAATATCACATTACCAATCATCAACTATTGCTCACAATAGTTTAATCAATATTACACTATGGGGTTCACATTCCTGTGCTTCCACCATAGCCAAATGCCAGCACCTCTGGCTATCCACCATTGTGGAGTCATAAATAATTCAAGTCTTAAGATGTTCACCAACCGGTACTTCCATCTAAGACAATTGACAGCACCTCTGTCTATCCACCATTGTGGAGTCATATATAATTTAAGTCTTAAGATGTTCACCCACCGGTACTTCCATCTAAGACAATTGACAGCACCTCTGTCTATCCACCATTGTGGAGTCATACATAATTCAAGTCTTAAGATGTTCACCCACCGGTACTTCCATCTAAGACAATTGACAGCACCTCTGTCTATCCACCATTGTGGAGTCATATATAATTCAATCAAATTACTATGATGTTCACCCAACCGGTACTTCCATCATAGAAATCCCACACTATTATTTACCAAGGTATTGGATTTATCATAGGTTGTTGAACTTTTATTATTCAACGTTCCCCTATCACCAGTACCATATTTATCATACCATTTATTCAACAACAAAATTCAATGTTTATTATGTGATGTCATAGTTGTGGGATTACTTACCTTAATCAGATAAGGGATTAACAACTGCAGGCTCCTTTCCTGCTCTATGACTAGTGGTTTGATTTCCACTACCACCACCTAGTTGCAAAATACATATATACAACTAGTTTCAACACATATAACACATACAATCAAGTTCAACACACTTGACTGATTTGACTTACTCAAAGTCAATTTATCACATAACTGACTTTATCTTACTATGTTTAGCAAGTTTTAGTCAATTATCATAATTTTTCATATTTCATGCCTTCCCAGGCAATTTATCAAATAATTGATGTTCATTATATTAGTTACGATCTTTAATCACTTTTTATTATTCAATTTTTATTTTTAGATCATAACTATTAATAATGGTAACATTAATTCATCAAAATCATCAATTAATCTATGGATTATAATCCATAATTTATTTAAAATCATATTCAACACATCCTGCTAATTATCACACTATGATATGGGTTTCATAACAACCGGACATTATCCCGGCTTCAAAACGAAGATTTCACCGTCAAAATCTCAAGTTCTTCGTTTCTAACAATCCCTAGTTATCAACTAGGCCATAATCAATACCCATAATCATAGTATTACAATCAAAACTAGATTTAATCCACATAATATTAAACTAGTAGGATAAAACAAACCGTTACCTGATCTGACGGATTTCTACGGTTAAAACAACGATCGGGACTTGAAAACACGATCCTATGCGCGATCTGGATGATTAAGGGGCTTTGAAATGGAGATTAGAGGTGTTAGAGAGTTGGATTTTCGCCTGGAAGTCGCACCAGATCAAAGAAATGCGATTTTTGATGGTTTCAATGCATTCTGATCGTTTAAACCAGTTTTGGCCGACATAGGTCCTGGGGCGCATCGCCCCAACTGGGTGCGTCCCGCCAGGCGTACCGCCCCACGTCACCAGCGTCATCATTTTTGATTTTTAACTTCGTTTCGCGATTCCGGGAGCATACGAACTCCATTTTGCGCACGGTTTTCGCCCACGTTCATCATTTTTCACATACTATCAATCCCCAATAACAAAAATTACTAAATCCTCGTGGATTTCAAGCACGACCAAATGTGCTCTTGCCATTAATGACGTAATTCTTACGTATTTTCAAATCACAACCACCACAATCGTTCAATTAACGATTATTCACAATATATTTCATTATTAAAAACCGGTTGTTACAATCTATCTTTGAGAACCAGCTTGCACCTTGCAATTGATCGAACAAGTCATCAATTCTAGGTAGAGGATACCTGTTCCTTACGGTCAACTTATTCAGTTCCCTGTAATCGATACACATACGCATACTTCCATCTTTCTTCTTAACGAACAGCACCGGTGCTCCCCACGGAGAGACACTCGGTCGTATAAAACCTTTATCAAGGAGTTCTTGTAGCTGGGTCATCATTTCCTTCATCTCGGTTGGAGCTAAACGGTAAGGTGCTTTGGCGACGGGTTGTGCCCCGGCACTAAGTCGATCTGGAACTCAATTTCCCGTTCGGGTGGTAATCCAGGCAATTCCTCAGGGAATACATCGGGGAAGTTACACACCACGGGAACATCATCAATCGTCCTCATATCCGTACGTTCCTCAATCGCGTAGACCAAGTAGGCTACACACCCTCGCCTCATCATAACATCAGCCTTGATCATCGAAATGATCTTAGGCGCATACATCGCTTTATCACCATAAACCGTCACGGAGCTCCCATCCATCGCATGCAAACATATCATCTTTCGTCGACATACTATGTTAGCCTCATATTTGGCTTACCAGTCCATACCCAAAACCACATCGAATCCTCCTAAGGTAATAAGAAACAATCGAACAGGGAACCTATGACCTTTTATCTCAACATAACAGTCATCTATAGCCTCAGTCACCCTGGTCATCTTACCAATAGCCGTCTCTACATCAAATACCCGATCTATCTTCTTAACCTTCCCAGATAACCCATCACAGAAAGTAGAAGATATAAAACTCATACTGGCACCAGAATCAAACAACACAGAAGCAGGAATATTGTTGATAGAAAAGGTACCTGTGACCACATCTGGGTCCTCAATCGCATCATCCTTCGTCATCGTAAAGGCTCGTGCTTTAGCCTTCTGCTTCTCTTTTCCTTTATCCTCTTTCTTACCCGAGCCCGAAGCATCGGCCCGTGGTTGTCTACAATCTTTGGACAGATGTCCCATCCCGTTGCAGTTGTAGCATCTAGTGGCACTTGGGCAATTGCTGGAAAAATGCCCCGTCTTTCCGCATCGGAAACATAAGTTAGTGCCCACCAAGCACTGTCCGGTGTGAATTTTTCCACACCTGTTGCATCGGTTCGCATCCTCACGCTTCACCTTCTTGCCTGAAAACTTTCGTTGGTCTGTTCGACCCCTCTTAGTCCCGGAGGACTCTTTCACCTTTGCTTCTTCTTTGGCTGGTTCGGCTGACATAACATCATCCCAAACTATGCCACTAAGCTCCACAGTGGAATCATAAGTCTTGGGAGCATTCGCCTTCACATGAATCCGAACCTTCGGAGGCAAACCCTCCATGTACAACTTCACCCTACGTTCCTCGGTAGAAACCAAGTGAGGAACGAGTCTGGCCATCTCGTTGAACCTTGACGTGTACTGACGGTGGTTCAGACTTCCAGCTTTCAGAACCAGAAACTCCCTTTCAACCTTATCGAGTTCATTCTTGGGACAGAACTGTTTAGTGACCAGTTCCTTGAGATCATCCCAGGTCATCTTTTCCATATCATCAGCAGTCTTGGATTGTTTGACGGTGTTCCACCAGTGAAGTGCCTCCTCAACGAAAGAGTGAGCTGCAAACTTGACAGCCTGGTCAATTCGGCACTCACTGATGGAGATAACAGCCTCCATTGCAGAAATCCAGTGGCAGGTGGCCACATCATCCTTCTTACCGTCAAAGGTTGGTGGGTTGCATCCCTTGAAGGACTTGTAGTCACAGCCCTTCAATTTCCCCGCCATAGAGTCACCGCTCTTCGTCTCGATGATCACAACTTCTTCATCTCCCTTGGAGCTTTCCTTAGTCCCCTCAGACTTTTCCTTCAATGCATCCTTTAATGCCTTAGCAATCATTGCCGGCATCTTTTCATCCATGATCTTGCATACCTCATCAGAAATGGCCTTTATTACAATCGGCTCTAGCGTGAATTCCCCTTCGTCTTCCGGTTGCTCACTGGTCTCGTTTTCTCCGTCATTGACGGGTTCTTCAGTCTCGACATGTGGTTCCTCAGCTTCCTGTGGCTTCTTTCGCGGTCTACCCTTTTGTCCGACCATTTTAACTTTCTACATAATGCAACAATTGATGAGTTAGTACAGGATCAGTTTAGCACGAATTAAGCTTTGTAAATCGTTAATGACGTTGATCAAGTGCTATTAACCATTTACCCAACTCATAGGCTCTAAACGTTTCCCATCCCATCTCTTCAATGTGCATGACACTAACTACATACATAACCTTACATTTAACCCTTAACTCATACATAAACATTACGCTCGTGGCATCCGTTCATCCGTGGTTGGCAACCCGCATCACTTAATCCCATTCTCAGTTTAACTCTTAGCATCTGGGATGCTAAGATCTCTCAAACTATGGCTCTGATACCAACTTGTGGGGCCCCGAAACCGGGCACCTCGCAGAGGTTGGTTTTCATCATAACACATAGCTCTTAAACTAAAAACTTTCATAATCATGCAGCGGAAATGTAAACATAGTTGATAAACAGAATTTAATAAAGTATCTGTATCAAATCATTTCGAATTGCCAAAACCGACGGATCGTCTGAGTTGATGCCCGAGCTCCCTGCCTTCTCTTATCATAGCTTTAACCTGACATACATGCTAAATCAAGTCAGCATACGCTAGTGAGTTCTAGTTTTCGTAAAACAACATTAAACATACATATTATAAACATCATTTCATACACATAGTCCATAACCTTAGCACATATCATCATTTCCATCATCGTCATACGTTCCACTGTCGCCATACGAACAGTGGGCTTATGCCGGCACAAGGCTCCATGTTTATAGTCCGATCGACTCTTAGCATGTTTATAGTCCGGTCGACTCTCATGTTTATAGCCCGATCGGCTGTTCATATCCTGATACAATCAGGTCATCATTCATATTCACCCAGTACAAGTACCGGAGCATCATCATTCGCACATATCCTATAGCACGTATAGGGACATCATTCATTCATCATACATGATACACTAGCATCATACCGTCATTCATTACAATCCTCATACATTTCATGCTAGTATTATAACATCATTCATCGGGTTAATCATAGCCTCTGAGGCATGTCATACTGGCCTCATTTCATCATACCATCATAACATACTAGCATCATTTCATCATACCATCATAACATACTAGCATCATTTCATCATACCATCATAACATACTAGCATCGTTATCATATCATAACATCATGGGATCATACTATCATCCTAGCCACCTAGGACCTTGCCATATCCCTATAACTATTCTCATAGTTATCGTCATGAAGCATGTGATCATAAAGTCATCATCATATCATAAGCTAGCATCATTATCATGTCATGTTATTCATCATCATAACTCATTTATCATGCATTCATCATACTTAGCATCCTTTCATGCATACACCATGATAACACATAAACATGCATACATAGTCAGGGCATATCATCATTCATTCATCATCATCATAAGCACATAACATCATAGACATAACAATAAGCATGTATGCCAGCCCAAAATATTAAGCATAAAATAGGGCGTCTAGAACTCACCTGATAGTAGACTCCTGTTTTCCTTAGCCGAACTCCTTAGCTAGGACTCAAGGAACCTACATCATTACATCGTCTCATCACATACCATTCTTAGACTTAGAATATTTCCTAAGTCTTTATAGCCTACTAGTCCCCCTTACTGAATCCAAGTTCCCGAAACTTAGCTAAGTATTCGAAACCCTTGAATTCCATTAGGTTCCCCTGTACACGAAATTCCATAGTTCACGAAATAGCTAGTACTCGAAATATTCCATGTACTCGAAATATTCCATGTACTCGAAATATTCCATGTACTCGAAATACCCCTTTGTATTCGAAATAGTGTACACGAAACCTATGTATTCGAAATAACTCAAGTATGATTTCGAGTACCCTTTGTGCATGATTTCGTGTACTCATCCCTTTCGTCTTAAAACATCTCAGAAATTCATCTAAGGTTCTTGGGGAGCTAGTTCTAGGTTCCTTAGGTTGTTACCAACATATTGAAACCTCAAAGTTACGAACTTTATGCTTAAATGTGTGAGCTTTATGCATAAGTTCCCTTTTTGTATGACCATTCTAACTTTTGTATAAAAATCCAGCTTTCTATACATGAATCACTTACTTGAAGGTAGCTGATTTTCCTGGTAGAATCCCGTGCGTTTCCTCCTTTGTTTGGTCGCTCAAAGCTCGATTCTTGCTGTTCTTGAACTCCTACTTCGAGTACTCGAGAGCAGATAAGCTTCCAGCCAAAGGTTGTCACATTTCCCAAGGCACCACTATTTATAGGCAAGGCTGGTACTCGAAATCCTGAGTACACGAAATCCAGCGTACTCGAAACTGGTGTGCTCGCAACTGGAGTACTCGAAATTTTACTAGTTCGAGTACACGATCTGTAATCCTCGCCTTGGTTATTTTTCGTCTCTTTTCCTACAAGTTAATTGTTCGTTACGCATTCGTAAGTTCAAGTAACCTGTATTTAGAAAATTTGGGATGTTACAATGCATAATGATCATTGAGAAGGAACGTACCCGTAACAACATCGGGATTGTTCTTAGCTTCACCTGCCTCAATCTTAAAAGCTCGTCCTCTGGCCTGTTCAAGTGGTACCTTATTATCTGGGGGTTTAGCATTGGTAGGACAATTCTTCATAAAATGCTCCATACTCCCACATTTATAACAGGCCCGAGTGTTTGGTTGACGTTGTTGTAATGAAGCTTGATAAGGCATCTGATGGAGTGGTCTTGCTGGTGCTTTACAATAACTTGTAAAGTGCCCAGTTTGCTTACAATTTCCACACACAGGGCATGGCCCTAGGTGATGGAATGGACATTTGGTGCATTTTGGTGCTGGTCCTTGGTACGCTTTCTTCTCTTGCACAATTGCTCCATAGTTTTTAACTGTTGGAGCCTTACTACCTTCCTCCTGCATCTTTTGCTTTCCTTTATCCTGCCATTTACGTTTCCTGGTAGTAGCATTTCCAGTGTTACCAGAAGTGAATTTGCTGACACTTGTGGATTTATTGAGATTAGTGTCACATGCTTTTCCTTTCTTAACCAAAGTTCCACTCCTTACCGCCTCATCGGTAGTTTAGCTGCTAAAATAATAGTTTTCTTCAGATCAGTATGCTCTGCAGCCATTACTGTGTTTCGAATTTGTGGAACTAGGCCTTTAATGTACTTTTCCACAAGCTTAATCTCAGTTGGAAACATGTGGGGTAACAAACATGTGAGTTCATGAAACCGGTCAGTGTACCTCTGATGTTCTGCTCCCACCATGGAGTGATTCCAAAATTCTTCTTCCAGTATTTGTATTTCATTCATGGGACAGTATTCAGCTGTAATCAATGTTTTGAACTCATTCCAGGTCATCTGATCAACAACTGATGTTCCCAATGTTCTCACTTGGGTGTTCCACCAAGTGAGGGCTTGGCTTTTTAATGAACATGTTGCATATAGAACTTGATGCTTCTCTAAGCATTGACTAATTTTTAGTGTTGTTTCCATTTCTTCCACCCATTTTAGGAGTCCAGACGCTCCTTCTTTCCCAAAGAAAGTGGGTGGATTACAGGATGCAAAGTACTTATACGTGCATCCTTGTTGAGGTGGTTCAGGATTAGTACGATCAAATCCAGAAGCATGTACTTCGGTGTTACCTCCAATATTGTTATTAACATTATTATTATTTCTACCCGAAGCTGAAGACATACGTTGTTGAAACTGAGTTATAAAATTAGGAATTGCAGCAGTCACTTCCTCCCGAAAAATCCTAATCATTTCAGCTTCAGTAAAATTTTGACCCCCAGCATTTGTATTGGCATTTGCTGTCTCTGGTGGAAGATTGTCATTGTTTCCAGTTCCACCGGTAGTTGCATTAGCATTTACTGTTCCTGGTGGGGGGTTGTTATTGTTTTTTGTTTCAATGTTATTCCGACGTGGTCGTCCGCGTCTAGGAGGCATAGTCTAAATGAATAACATGAATATAGTTAAGATCAACTGTAATACATATCAAGATATAGAATTATTACTTGCTATCTTATTTTCATATAAGAATTTTTAGCATAGTAATATCAAGAAAATTGATTTGACATTCTGTTCATGGTGTCATCGAATTCATGAAATTGTTACATAACACATGTATTCACAATCATTCGCACACTGACACTTTCCCGATATATCGAAAGTAGTTTATGTATAGGGTATATGTAGAGCATAATGCCCAGCCACCAACCCACCACCCTTTCGATATACCACGATCGTGTCCTTGCGCTTTCACATCACATCCGTCTTATTAAGTAATTGAAACAACCGTACATGTAGTCATACATAATGTGTTGTTTTTGAAACTTGAAATTGATACACTCGTAATCTGTTATCAATATGTATTGTAATCTCACGTACTTGTCATGTAGTCCATCATCTGAAATTGTTACTTTCATTTGATTTATAATTATTTACTTTGGCTTAATTCGTTTTAGTTTTTATTTATTTTCTATCCTAATTTTTAAGATTTATTAGAATGCTCATGGTCGTAATTTCCAATTATGCTGGCCAGTCATATTTGCAAATTATTTTCCTTGATCATTCTAACTCATCTCATTTTAATTATTTTTTTGTATATATGTAATTAAATAACTCGATTGGTCCTATTGGTTAGTAGACCCGACATTTATACCTCCCACACACTCACCTCATACACATACTTACACGCACCACACCCATCAACAACCTATCCAATTCCTATTACCTGGTTAACAAAATTTTAGGAAAACTATCTTCCCTATTTCCCATATCCCATACTCATGAATATTAGGAATGAAAGGAAATAAGCAAAAGCTATCACCATCGCTATACCCAACAATAATTGGTTCAACCCTGTCAACTGAGTTAATGACTCTTCATGATACCTCTCGATCGTATTCGCTGAACCCTGAATACGATCATCAAAGAGACGACGCCAATCTGCAGCACTTGCTTCCATAGTATCCAGATGCTCTAACGAACCCTTTATCTGGTCTGTTAACGTCCTAGTTCATGACACGAATCAGATTCCAAGGCATGGAATGTTCCATCAAGCCCTGTCGAGCTGCATTTGCCTGTTTCCAAAGAGAAACGGTTCTGTTGAATGGTTTCATATGCCTCATCTAGTCGCATGTGTGTCCCCATCAGTTGTTCACGAGTGTTTTGCAAAGTTAGGAGGGGGAGGTCTCGAGATGCAAGTTGTCCAGTAGGAAGCCATCCTATTCTCATGTGGGCTTGTCTGTTCCTAATACTAAGTTTAGGAGTAAGGGAATTTACAGAAATGAAAATTTTCTTATGGTGGAATTTCTGCTATCCAATGTCCTCAGGCATTGGTGGGGTCCTAGAAGGAGAACGAGAAGGGACATACGATGAAACCCTGGATACTGCCCCCGGGATGCTACAGGCATTTGATTATCAGGTTTAGGTTCATTATTCGAGGAGCTTGATCTCAAAGGGGTATCATCTAGTATAACCCTTGGTATAATTTCCACAATATAATCCTTTAATGGCTTCGGCATAGTTGTAACAAGTTTTGAACAACGTTCACGAACTGCAAGCGTTAAGTAATAGTACCAGCAAATGTGACATCATACTTTATGCGTATAACTAAAATGCGTGTCTCCTGGCACTCTGTGTGTGTTCATATGAGCGTAAGGTTATAGACTAGGTTTCCAATTAACCTAATTCCCTATAACCATGGCTCTGATACCAACCTGTCACACCTCCATCTCTCACTTTACCTGATATAGTCACTGAATGACGTATGAAGTCGGTAACTGTTGTATCGTGTCGCGGAAGCTTGATGGTGAGGTCGCAGAGACGGGTGTGACTGATTGTTACTTTGGTATCATGCATCCATGGCAAACCATACACACTATATATTACATCATAACTATAATATTATACATTAAGTTTAAACATTCTTAAACAACATTAACCAGTTATAAGTTACTAAACGTGTCTTGTAATCGTGCATCCTCACTCTCGCAGTTGTTACCTTCTCCCTGAAAAAGGTTTTGTAATATAAAAGATCAGCAAGGATGCTGGTGAGTTCATAGATATGATAACGTGATATGATATGCTATGACATGTTGAATATGTAGGCACACACAACTTTATGAATATGATTCACCATGAAAACCCATAACCAAAGCCTATGTGACTGTAATGTAATTGGCGGTAATACCCAAAGGTAAGACCTTAGCCTCACTCTTAATGCCTATCGTTGCATTAAGTTGTTATCTTGTAATGTAATAAATGGTAACAGGCATTCACACAAGGGTAGACGCTATCTACCCGTGAATGGGGTTGTCAGCCCGATAGTACTATCATTGTTATCATCCGGCTCATCCATGAGTTTATTGGTTACAGTTGTTATGTGAGGATTTTTATGATAGCATGGCACAATTTTCATGTAATCATCAACAAGAGTTGAAATGCACAAGCAACATATAATCATGTCATTGTAATTGAATCATGTAACCATAATGTAATTGTAATGCAAACCCAGAGTTTTAGAAATCCGAAGATTTAAAAAAAAATGGTAATGAAATCATATAAGTATACCACTGTAATTGAAATATGTAATCATATTGTTATTGTAGTTAAATCCCCGAGTTTTGGAAAGCAAAATATTTAAAAGGGGGTCTATGAAACTCACCGGTGTTGTTGGAATGTTACACACAGCTTCAATTGAATTCTGCATATCATTAAGGTTTTATAAGTTCTTTGTATCCAATTTGGATTACCAGAACATTCCTTGATATTAAATATCAAGGATAATGTAATTCGAGTCATCAAACTGATTCGGAATCACTTATTTATTCAGAATCAATGTAATAAGGTTATCAGTTAATTTGTAATGTTAAAATCACTGATTTCGTTTAGTAATTGAGTTCTTATATTCATTTGTTCGTAAATTAATGATAATTGCATCCCGTCGTTAAAACCAGAATCTTAATCGACTTTTAAATCGAAAATCAGGTTTCCGGATTACGAAATTGATTGCAAAATCGAGTTCGGAATGCGAAATCGATTGAGAATATGTTTTCATATTTAATTTCAATGATTAAATTTAGTCCTGTGTTGAAACCGGAGTGTTAATCAGAAATCAGACAAAAATCAGGTCATCGGATTGAAAAACGGTTGGCGAAATCGAGTCCGGAATGCAAAATCGATTGAAAATATGTTTTCGTATTGCAAACCAATACTTAATTTGAGTTCTGTATTGAAACCGGAGTGTTAATCAGAAATCAGACAAAAATCAGGTCATCGGATTGAAAAACGGTTTGCGAAATCGAGTCCGGAACGCGAAATCGATTCAAAATATGTCCTTTTTATCGAAAACGGATCGCCGGATTGCGAACCGGAGCGCGAAACGCAGTTCAGAACGTAAAACGGATAAAATCAGGGTTTTGGCCGGAATCTTCGCCGGAATATTCCTTTTGGCCGGAATATTCGCCGGAATATTTCGACGGCGGTAACCTTGCCGGAATTTTTGGCCGGAAGTTGGCCGGAATCCGGTGGTGGCTGGCGGCCGGTGGCGGCGGTGCGGCGGCGACCGGTGGTTGGCGGCGGTGGCTCGGTGGTGGCTCGGTGGCCTGTGGTGGTGGCCTTGGCCGGATGGCCTTGGCCTTGGCCTTGGCCGAGAATGGCCGGGATTAGGGGCCGCGCATGGGCCGCGTCCGGGCAACAGTGAGCCATTCAAGGTTTTTGTGAGCCAAATCAAATTTCGTCGCACTTTTCCGGGCCAAAATCTCCAGATCCTAGTTTTTAACATATATCTAATGTTTTGTGAAGAAAAATCTCAATTTGGACAACTTTGAAAAATCCACTTTTTGGACCAAAATGCCCTTTTTCATGGGTTTTCAAGATCTGATGATTTTCAAACTTTACCAATCATTCAAACATGTTTATTTAAGTCATATGAAGCTATTAGAATCAAGGATTGAGTTAGAAACTTACTTGGCCAAGGATTGGCTTGAAAATCACCAAAAATCCAACTTTTGGATCTTGATTCTTGGTTCCACTTGATCTTGGGCTTGGATATCACTTGGAATTGATTAGAACTGATGTTTGAAGGATGTTTAAAGTTCCAGAAGTGATGAGGAAGCTCCTGGTCGAGTTTGGAAGCTTGGGGAAGGAAAGAATGGTGTAGAAAACTTGACCAAAGTCAAGATTTTTGGTTTTATTTGCCACCACTTGTTTTCCAAGTTTAAATATTTTATTTTCTTCATATTTATCTGATTTTAATCAGATAGAATAGGATAAACATGGAACAATAGGATAGGGTTAGAACAAATCAAGGGTTTGTTTGATTTTTGCCATTTTCGCGATCGTTTGTTCGGCTTTTCGCGTATAATTTCAGGAATTGCTAATAATGATCAATTATCATTGTCATGCTTCCAATTACATCCCATTATGATTATAATGTGATTAGGAAGTTCAAGTTGTCATGAATTTGCCAATTACGCATGCCGGATTGCCTTTCCGCAGATTTTCACAATTTAACTTATTGACCTTAAGGATTCTTTGATTTCGTTATGCTATCACTTATTTCACTTCAATTCATCATATAATTGATATTAAGTTAGTTTTGGGCCATTGAATTTGGTTTTTGGTCATTATTATAAAAATTTCGCGTAATTCGGCAATTTTGCATAATGTCATTTGTGATTTGTTTCATCTTATAATTTCCATACATATATACACAGATTCACACGTGTATACATATTCAATCATGATTTAATTAATTACAATATTAATTCATGAATTTAGGAAATTACCTTGTAGTAAAGAACGAAATGTCACATTATCGCTATCAGAAATATAATTTATATCATTACTATCATAATCTGAAAATTCTTCATCACTAATTTTAGTATCTAAAATTTTATTTATCTGTTCTTTTAATTCATCTGATATATTTAATTCATTTATCTTTCTTTTTGAATAACAATTTTTTGAGGTATGTCCTCTTTTACCACAAGTATAACAAGTTACTATTTTTCTTTTATAAAACTTTTGTTTTTTATTTTTATTATAATTTTGTTCTTCAATTTTAGGTTTTCTATTCTTATAGTTTTTTCTATAATTTTTCCTTTTATATAATTATTTCTTTTATATAATTATTTTTTCTTTTTGAATTACTTGGTATTTTTATTTTTCAAAACCATATTGTTCACAAAAATTACCTAATTCATTTCTACTACTAATACCATCTTTCTTCATTTTTGTTTTAATTTTAAATCGTTACATATTTGTAAACCTTCTTGATTTATATGATTTATTATTTGTCCATATGTCAATTCGTCATATGGTATATAATTATTATTTTCTCTTTTAATTTTCTCTCTAACTCTTTCTGCAAATAATTTTGGTAATCCTGCAATAAAT